>CAUHTR010007856.1:12514-40436 GCA_959609185.1 Schmidtea polychroa
TTGCGGGCTCCTGGTTTTGCGGGCTCCCTTCCATCTACTCTAATTCAATAAACATAGTTTCTTTTTATAATTTTCTATTGCCAACCGTTTTTAAATTTTTATTAGGTTTTATAAAAAAGAGGTGCAAGTAAATATTTGTGTAAATATCAGAGTAAATATTTAACATAAATTAAAAAAATTAATTAAATGCAAAGTCTAATTAAAATATGAAAAAATTGAAAATCAATATTTCTTGGGGCGAAACAGGTTTAAACGGATAAAAAATGAAAAGGTAAACACGAATACAGTTATTTTAAATCAGTGGAGAATGTTATTTACCACTAGATTTACGGACTGAGCCAATTTGACTAATTTAAAATTCTATTGCTATATATGTATAATACAGATTTATTATTTTTTGAATACATATGTTGGTTTTTAGATACGTCATGAAATATTATTAAATATTAATTACTCTCATCTACCGATTCCCTCATTTCGTATACCGAATTAGGTATACCTATTTTAACGGCTGTTTTTATCCGTAAATCTAGTGTTAAGAAATGCAAATTAATTAATTAATTAATTAAAATACACATATCAAGTTAATTTTTAAAAAAATCCTCGTACTTGAAAAGCATAATAGCAGGCAGTCAAGTTGAAATAAAATAATTTTATTTTTTTAATTTTTGGATTTTTGTTGCCTGGTAATTAGATTACAAGAGAAATAGATGAAGTTAGCTCCTATTTTAGAAGCAAAATTTTAGAAAGTTGGTTCCCTTGTATGTATCACTGACTTTGAACAATTGAATTAGTAATTCAGTAACTAATCTCCTTTTAGAAGTATTTCTTTTGTTTAATCCTTATGAGAAAAGTTAATCCATGTAAAACTTTTATTGGCTTGGTTTGGTCATAACAATATAATCTTCGAATTTATACATTCTGTATGTGTTGGTTTTTCTCTAAATAAGAAAAGTAAAGTAAAAATTATTAAACATCCTAAATCCCAAAGTTGCAGTCGGGCTGGCCTAATAGAGGTACATAATTTGTCATAGTTCATTTTGTAGATTACGAATATCTTTTCAAATATTTTTAAACAGCTTCATAACACAATTACATAATGACAGCGGTTTAAATATTTTCATTATTTTAAAATAACAAAATCTTTTAAATAAGTATTTTGTGAAAAGCGAAAAATTTGAGGAATAATAAAATGATAAAATAGTTAAAGTAATTGTAATTATAATTTATTAAGTAATAAATAATGGCACTAAATAAAAAGAGATGAGTATAGTCATAATGGACATACAAAATTTATTATTTCTTGTAAAAATAAGTGAAAATTATCCATTGGCAACTAATAATTTAAAAATAGTTCGTAGAAATATTGTTTTGCTATGTAAATATTTTTGGTACTTCCGTGTTATATTACCCCCAAAAATTAAATTAAAAAAGAACACATATAATTATTATATCTATTTTCTAAATCACAGTTACAAACTCAGCAAATGTTTGTAAAGAGTTTGTAAATGATCATCCAGGTGGCCAGAAAACCACAATGTCGTTGAGAATAGTGTCGAACACATTGGCACTGTTGCTTAGAACACGTTTGCGTCACATAAACTCACATAATCACATAAATCACAGATAGCCTTAATAAATTCATGTTCAATAATGTTCAATAACGTCATCAATAACGTATTCTCTCATTTTTTATATTGTTATTTTAATTGTATTTTATAATTTAATTTTTGGGGGTAAGATAACACGGAAGTACCATATTTTTAATTATAATTTTCTTTTCGAAAAATATTTCAATATTTGTAAGAATGAAAAAAACTTAATATAATTCAATTGACTTACGCGAATTATAATAATAAATATTTAACTTATAAAGAATTATAGATTCTTTTCCATTAATTTTATTTTATAGTCGAGTGATTAATTGTGCTGTTCTATTTTCATGGAGCAGTGAATCAATGATTGTTATTCCATGCAATATCCAATCAAAATCATTCTACCAATACACACGAGAAATCTCTAATAGATTGGAATAGTGCACTATAAAAACAGATTTTATGGAATTTAAAATTGAATTTCTATTTCCGTTTAAATTCATGATTAAAGTATATTAATTGCTAGTGAATAAATAAAATGAACGATGCCCAGCTAAGAACAAAACATAAGACACAAATTTCTAATTATATATACCCGGATGTCCGGGAATATTACAAAATTAATGTAGTAAGGCGCCGCATCCAGTGCAGTAAATTCAACAGGTATATTGAACTATTTGTAGGGTTATGAAACTTTTATAAAAAATTACGATAGTGGCTAAATGTTGATTAAGATATACAAATTTAATTTACAATTATATGTGATATATAAGCTCTGGTTGGTCCTGGTTTGTTATCTTTTGATCAAAATTGGGTTGGAAATGAAAATATGTTAAATAATTGATTAAAAACAGTTTTATTTTTATCATTTGATCAACTTACCAAAGGTAAACATAAAATGGCGCTTACTAGAAACTTTTTATGATTTCTGTAAAGCCCCCTAGGTTCAGTATAACACAGTTTGAAGGAGACATTTGTTCTTAAAAAAAATTTTTAAAAATTTTAATTAAATATTTGGTTATTAATATTAATTGAATTATATTTTGTAATTGGTTAATAATTTACATTTAAAAAATATTAATAATAATTAAAAGTTTTTGTCATGGATGATTTTAAAATATTTTTCTGCATTTAACAATATTATCTCATTTATTTTCCAGAAAATTTATTTAAATTTATTTAAAATATGATTTTATTAAAACAAATAATTATTTAATGTCAATTTAATAATAAATCTAATATATAAACAGTTGTAAATTTTGAATAATATATAAATATAAAAGAAATATTTATAATTAAAATAATAAAAAATTGTATTTTAATAAATATCAAATTAAACTATGGGAAAATATTAAATATTTATTAGAATTACGACGAAGTAGAAATTATGTATTTTAATTAAAAAAAACATGATAAGAATGTGAATAAAATATTTCTGCTCGAATATTCAAAATTTGCCTGGAAAATTAATAAATTAAATATTATTTATATTGTTTTTAAAGTTCTTTTTGCCTTTAAATATTTTTACTATTATTGATACTATTAACCATCGGTATGGAGGGGAAGTATTAAGAAGATGGCTTACATGCCTCCCCTTTGATTGTGGAATTAATCTAGTTATTAAATTGTTTTTATCAAACTATTTAAGATCCGAATATCGTTTTTTAAAACAAATTAATTAAATTAATTTTATTTTTGTTCCAGCCATCCAAATGTCATCTTTTAACAAGCGGGAATCTAGAACAAAATTTTGTGCAAAAGAAAAGAATCCGGTAAGAATTTTTTATTTTATTAAAAAAAAGATTTTCAACTGAAATTTATGAGAAAATATTTTTAAATTTGGGTTTATCTAAGGTCAAAAAATCTAAGAAATATTTCATTGAATTTTCCATTGTTGATCATTCCGAATTGATCCAATTTTGATTGAAAATAATGCCGAACTAGTCAGATCTATAAAAATAAAGTACATTTTATAAAGATTTAATTGAAATTTTCTGAACCATCATGAATCATCATGAATTGTGTAATGTCTCATGGCACAGTGATTCATTGCCGTATATGTATCACTTGTTGATCGTAGGGCAAACTGCAGATGAACTCAGCACAAATGTCATGATTCCCATTTTATTACTACTGCCATCGTCAGTTGTAACCAGTTTCCTTTACAATTTCACAGACTGTACTTTCTAGCAAACTATTCTGACTTGAATTCGGTTTATTATTTTTCCATTCAGCGAAACCTGGATAAATCCTAGCTGAGATTCAGCCACCTAGCCAGTTATTGACACAGTAGTAAGATGCTGTAAATGATGAATAAAGTATTTGAAATGCAAAGGTAAACACAAATCTCTCATTGAATAATTTGCTATGTGATTTACTATTGAAACCGGTTTGTAGAATGATGAATAATATAAATTATTATCAGATTTTATTATTCTGGTGACCATTTTAATATGTTCTTTAATTCACAACGTACAATATGAATTCGATATCATAGCTTTTTTTCAGACCATTTGATCATTTGATGTAAATGAAAAAAATATAAAAAAATTCGAAAAAAAAATCTTAAAAAATCTTAAAGATTTTATAAATAAATAGCAATTGAAATTCTTTGATTTTTGTGATTTAAATCTTGGTAAAATCTTTTATTTTATTTTCTCTTTTACATTATCACACCGAAAATAAGATAAGTAATACTAAAACAAAGAGGATTATTTTAGATTAACAATATCTTGAGCAAGAAAATATCGAACGCTTCATTCTGCAAACATTTTATTATTTTAAATTACATATTTATATTATAATTTTATTTACTTTAAAATATAAGTTATTATATAATTATTTAATTATTATTTTAAATATAATACTTATTAAATGATAAATTAATTAAAATATAATTTTTTAAATTTGGTTAATTAATTAAATTAAATTAAATTAAATTTTTTATTTAACTTGATCCTTACATTCTCTTCCCTTTAAGAGGTTTGAGTCATAATGCATTTCTTGTTAGTATGTCATCATTTGGCATTCTTATTTCATAAACCCCTTCATATCTTTTATTGGTTATTATTCCTGGACCTTCACAACGATTAATTTCTTTATTATGCAAATCTTTTCTAATTAACACAAAATCAGCATTTATTTAAAACACTTCAATATGCATTCTCTTTTAAACCAACTTAATTTTGTCCATCCATAAATAATTTACACAGGAGATTTATTAATAGATCTTTGAAATGTTGAGTTCAGCACAAATTCCACTTCTGAAATCAATTCAACCCAATATATAAAACATTTATCTTTAAGAGAAAAGTTAAAAGCATACCCAGGATCTGTAGGAGGCATTTGGAGGCCCAGGTCAAGTAATAAATATGGCTCTCTAGCACGGGAAATCTCATTCAAAATATCGAAAACCAAAAATGAAATTTAATAATAAAGTTATTTCGAACCTTTATAGCCACAAAATAACTTTTTTGCAGAATAATTTAAACTTCTTGCAATATCTCGATTAATATTTAGCGTTGCCAGACCATTGCGCGATCCTGAACTATTGTTATTGGTAAATAACCTTTTACGAGTACACTGAAACTTCTCTGAACCTCTGCTACGTTTACCGTTTTAACTAAGCTCTTCTTCTCCATCTCATAAAAATCCCATTATTTTAAAGTTCATCTACTAGCATGTTTCACCAACGGCCAAAGAAGCTTTTTACGTATTTTTCCATGACATATACAACTCCTTGTACAAAATAGACTTTTCGTGAGGGAGTATCCGGTTGTTCAACTTCGACTAACCACTTTTATGCTGTATCCCAATTTGACTGTCAACTATAAAAAATTATTTGTCATTGCCCAAAATGTAATATTAAATCAATCATTTAGTTCTTAGTTTAAATTTATCAAAAAAGTTATTTAAATATTGCTATTAATCAGAAATCGGTGCGGTCAAAAATTATGCAAAACGGTCAAACGGCAGATATTGAAGAGATCTCTTCGCGGCTATCCAACATTCCTACTTCGTATTCTCAAAAATCCTGTACGTATGGAAAAGCAATTCCTGGTAAAGTAAAAAGACGCTCATCCTTGCAGCTGCCTCGTCGACCTGAATTGGCAATCACCCCAAAAGTGCGAGGTTCAAAAATCCCGATTTTGCGTTACAAAAATTTAAATGCAATCAAAGAACTTCCTGTTGCAAATTTAAAACAGATTTCGAAGATATTACTGAAACCAGCTCAGCTCCTTGCTCAAGACATCAATCGCCAATATTAAAAAAACGGAGTCTCACTAAAAAATAAAATATATCATCCAGATCTTTTTTTTTGTTTCTTGATAAAGTGATTCTGTGATAAATTCTTTCTCATTTCTCACCTTTTATGATGGCTGGACTCATCGTGAAAATTGGTTAAAAGTTTTGTTTTAATATTATTTAAATTGATTTAGAATAAATTTATTTCTATTTCTTATTTCTAGAATATTTCACAGTTGTATTTGTACAAATTTATTTATGAAGTTTGATAAGATTTTGTAGAAATTTAATAAAATGTTTATTACTTTATTCTATTTAATTGTTTCAATTATATCAATTAATAATTTTTAAAATGTTTAATTCGTTTAATTTACCCAAAATTTAGTATTATGTTAGTTTGGCTTAGTATCAGCACAGTGGAATTTGTACATTTGGGAAGCATTGAATCGAAAATATTTCCCATAAATACCCTGAGTTCAAATGTGTAGTAAAACAATCGACAATTACAACAGAAATTACGAAGGTTTGTCTTATAAATGAAGGTTGTAAAAATAACCAATTTTGTGCTTGACATTCTTTTTATTGATTTTCAACGAATGAAATGTGCAGTGCACATTGTGCAAATTGTGCAAATTGTGTACTCGGCATAAATAATATAAATTCAATCGAAAAAATAATCAGTGGTGAAATTGGAAAATAAAGTTCTTATAATAATAAAACACTCATACCTCGCTATACGGCTGCTCTTTATACGGCTTTTCGCTATAACGGCCTACTTTAATTACGGCACTTTTTCGATTTACGGCCTAAAATGTTTCGTTATACGGCCAAAAAAGTGTGAATTGTGTATGTGAAAGTGTATGGAATTGTATCAAAATATTTGATTCGTTATGCGGCGTTTGGCTTTGCGGCCAACTTTCCTGGAACGTATCTAGGCCGTAAAGTGAGGTATGAGTGTAGTTAATATTATATTTAATATATTTTCTAGCACTAGTTTGTTATTTTCTGATTTAGTTTAATGATGTTTCTTTATTTTTCTAAACTTTATATGAAGTGCCTTGAATAATGTCAACTATTACATAAATGCATTTTTGTTTATATTGAAACATTCGAAATGTTATTGGCCAAATACTTTGTAAATAACTACCTGCTGTGACATAGACACCATAATTTCTATCTTCTCAGATTTCCTTTTTGGTAGGGAGCACTTATTCATACCTCTCACTGTAGTGATTAAAGACAACTCCATTTTTTAATTCCAACGCAAATCCTTTAATTATTCAATTAAATCCAGATTGAAGATTTCTATCAGTGTAATATTTAAAATCCCTACGGATATGCATTATTTGAAAAATCAGCTGTTAGAATAGCATATTTGCACAATTTCCTAGAATCAAAAAACTCCAGAAAATTTATCAGCTCCTCTACAACAATTTTACTTCAATGTATAGAACTAGAAGACAATTGTTAATATGCCAACAGCCTTTATCAAGGTTCAACGCTTAGTCTCTGTGATAATCTTTGAGAAATCATTTGTCTCTCAAATGATTTCCAAATGTCTTTCAATATTTTTTTACATTCTCCATCAAAAAAAACGAAGGAAATTCTAATGTAATTTTATTGTCGATTTGTTCGAAATGAGCATATATTTCAATTACAGAATGCTTAAATAATTGAAATTTTACGCTCTTTTCAAATGAAATAACTAGGCCAATTGCATTAGGACAATTGGAATTGAAGGTTGGGTTTAGGGTCATTATTATACTATTTAATGAGAAATTTCAAACGTTTAAAAATGTTAGATTTAATATAAAACGAATTTACTGTCGGCAAATAAATTTCTATTTGACATTTTGTACTTTTAAATAAAAATAAAAAATTTAAAATTTATTTTGCCATAATAATGAAAATAACAATATTCACTGATTTCACCTGAGATTATAACTAATTTACTCTAAATTTCAAATGCACCAAATGATATTTGTCCCATTATGTTAATATAAACCTCGGATCGTTTTAGTGGAATAGAGTCGAAATATAATAGTTGCTTATTCAATCAAACTAAATTTCAATTCACCCTAAATTATCAATTGTTGTTCATTACTCGTTTTCAATTAACTTTAACCACAAAATTTTTGGGAATTTTTGATTGTTTATTCAGGTTTAAATAGTTTCCAGAATAGTTTTCAAAACTATATCCGCGATAACAAACCAAAAATTAGAAATTGTTGCTTAAAATTGCGAACCGATTAAGAAATAATAAAACAGGTGTTTTTACTATGTTTGAATTTATCAACAACGCTGTCGAAGTTATCAAGCTGCATCAAATCTCGTTCAATTGAAATTAAAGCGAGAGACGTGAGCCGTTCGTGTCCATTTGTGCTACGCAAATAATCTTTCAAACGCTTCAAGCACGAAAATGATCGTTCACAAGACGATGTTGAAACAGGAAGAGTCATACTTATTTGTTGTAAGCGCATCAACATTTTGAACGACCCATATTTTTTGATCTCTTTGTACATTTCTTATTAGCTACCGATGGTTCTTTTTTCATAATGTCATCAATTAGAGACTTTGCTGTTGTTACTTCGTCTCTGAAGCGTGTGATGTTGTTATCTAGCGAATCAAAGATGATGGTTTTGTAGTGCAGGGCAAATGGTTCCAGAACTGACAATTCGAGAAACGATTCTGATATCGGTAATAATGCATCAACTTCACTGTATACGACTTCATTGACAGGTGCAAAACGACGCTTTAGCTCAAGTAGCATTCTGTCCAAGACAGGGAAGAAAAGGTGCATCTTATATTGATTTGCGAGAATACCAGTTTGCTGTTCGACGGGTACCTCAAACATAAATTCACCCAAGGTAATCTTCGCTCACGCCGTGGCCTAATTTCTTCACTTGGCAAAACTTCCTATTCCATCGGATATGAGTGTGCTTCGCAAATGCGAACAGAATCAGGCCATATTTCATCCCACACCATGCGGTTGTCTCTGAAAGCTTGCAATTGAATGCAAACCGTAGAAACAAGTTTCTGTGTCGTGCCTAACAAAACTGGCGAATTTTGAGGTGTTTCTGCAAGAGTAGCAGTTTGTTGAAATAAAGGGTGAAACTGTTCCAATGATAAAATAAACTTAAAATTTTGAATTTGATGCAATAATCCAAGCGCCATGAGCGCCTTATCACCCTCTGCAACTGACAGCTCATCAAGTGTTTTCAAGATTGCTAGTGAATGTTTTCCGAATACTATCAATTGCTGAGTATTGACATGTCCAACGTGTGTCTATAATTCTTTTTCGTTCAATCTCAACGTTGATGTGAGTTGCATAAAACCGTGCATAGGGTAGAGCTGACGACATATAAACATATAACGACTGAACAAGATCAAAAAAATCACAAGCGATTGGTACATTTTTACAAACATTTACCAACACATGATTAGCTCTATGTGCATAGCAATGAACATAAATTGCATGCGGAATTAAATCTTGAATTTTCCACTGAACACTGATAACATCCCCACTCAAAATCGATGCACCGTCGTATGCCTTTGCGATGCAATTGTTGATATTACAGTTAGGTATGTTCAGTGCCTCAGTGATACAGTTTACGAGAGATTGAGCATCAAGAACATTTGGTTGAAAGAAGCCAAAAAACGCTCGTTAATGCGATTTGTAGACTTATCAAAATATCGTAACACTATGGATGTCTGTTTAGTTTTACTAACATCTTTTGTATCTTCAACTAAAAGTGAAAACATACCCGCTTCTTGGACGGTCTTTGACATTACTTCGGAAATCCAAGTGGCTACACAAAGAGCGATATCGTTATGGATTGCTGGCGATAGATAAGTTATTATCGGGCAATGAACGCAATCGAGCTGAAAATTTATCATCATGACGGCTGATAACGTCGATTAATTCCAAAAATTTCCTTCTGTTTTCCGATTCACCACTCTCGTCATGTCCACGCAAACCGATTTCTTGTTTAGCACAGAATAAAATAACCTCTACTATTGTTTTTATGTAGTTCCTGTTTTGCTCACGCAGTGTAATAACAGCTTTGTTGATCAAAACAACAACTTGTTTCCTTTCTTTATCGAGAATTTTCAATTGATCCCATCCCGTCAGACAGTGCAGATGATCAACTGATGAATTGATTAATCATTTAAAGAATATTAAAAAGACTGAACAAATACCTGATCTAAAATTACCTTATAATCAAATTTTATCACTAACTATCCCTAATGTAACCACTATACCCAAAAACCTTAACAAAAAGAAAAGAAAAAGACGTAACTAAACCATTTCTTTTCTTCTTTTCAATTATCAATAGGTTAATGTAGGGATCCTGCCTATTCGATAATCCTTTTTAGTTGTTTATATTAATACTATAAATATTTCCTTCTCTTACCTTATATTCCATATGCATATTATAATAAGTAGAAACTTATAATCGTTATAATGCCCACAAACGGAGTCTTCCTACTCCAAACCATTTACCAACCTTTTAAAATAACCAAATAATCGAATAAAGGATTGGAATACTCGTCTACGAACCCGATCAATTAAAGACACCAACCCAAAAATCTAATGCCTCGCATCCAAATGTCAGAATGATACCAACCAGGAAAACCACGTTTAATGCGAGAGTTTAAAGCTGTAGATTTCATAAAGGTGAGAAATTCTCCCCTTCGGCCATGTGGCCAGTGCGATTGATTAAAATAAAATTTGATTTTTTTGCCTTTCTTGGATTCGTAATAAACCCGAGGGCTGACAACTTGTGCATTCCAGATGAAGCAGCTGCCAGTTCTTCGATCTTTCGCTTCTTTTTTCGGTCTTTAATAGCCATGGTTATATTTAAATAGTATTATATTTAAAATTATTTATTTATCGTATTTAAAATTGAACGTTTTTACCGCCTGTAACATTAACGGCGCAACGACTGTGTAATGCTAAATTAAATTAAATATGCAAGACAATAAAAATGAAGTGACACTTTTTTCACTCTCCAGACACTCAAAATTTACATTCAGACTTCAGTCAAAGTAAATAGATGAAGGCTTCAAATCAGCATCTGCACTATTAACCATTCTATAAACCATTTGACCTAGATATTCATCTTTTCTTTCCGACGCCAACATAATAAAGTTGTCAGATAAAGAAAAAAACCGTAATTGATAAAGACGAATTTCATTTTAAACGGTCATCATGAATTCCAAAGTTCATTTAGCATTATAATTTACAAATTTGGAAAGAAAAATTTTAAAAAATTAATGTAAAAATATAGAAAATAACTTGAAAAGGCTGTGCCGAAAATTCGTAAATATCCAAAAAACATGGATATCATTACTGATTCATTTTTAAATTTTTAATGAATACAATGTAAAAATATAAACTATCTTTTTGAATATTCGCCAAATATGCCTAGAGGGAAAAAATAAAATGAAAATTTGTACAATCAAATTTAAGTTAAAAATAAAATCTTTAAATTATAAAAAATCCAAAAATATAAAATTTTATAGATTCATAATCAGAAAAAATATTTTTACATACCTCAACGACATTTGTAATGATTAAAATCTTTTCGATTGTTTAATAGCAGGACTGATGAACGTAAAACAATCTCTAAACCGGGTGCAGATTTCTAGCCTTAGTTAGGTTTGATAAATGCTTAAATTCAGTACTTTTAATCTAATACAAAATTCACGTTTTTATTATTAATCATTTATAACCAAATAAATATCAAGGTTTATCATTTAAATCAGTGTTTCCCAACATTGGACTGTAAGGGCTTAGGACTTTACACTTTTTAAGAATGACTTTTGAGAAATGTGAGAGCTTTATTATATTATTTCACATATTCATTATAAAAATACAACAGATAAAATATTATTCACTTTTACCTTTACAAAATGCACTCAGAGAATTGACCATATCTACACAACAATTAATTTTTTGGGGTACTCTTAATCTTTAATCGGACAAAATGTAAATTTTTATAAAAGTCAGAGAATTATTTAGTGTTTAAGATCCCAGAAATTTCTTAATTCCTAATTCTTACGCGTTTTACAATGGTAACTTTTAATATAAATGAAAATTGCATTGATTAATAATTGCAAAATTAGCAAAATTATTCAGAATAAATAATTATAAAAATCACAAAAAGCAATTTAAGAAATATTGTATTTGCATGCTACATTTTCAATTTTACCGATCCTCATTTTAGCACTACGACATCTTGGATTGGATTGGATTTCTTTTGAACTAGGCAAAATTATATCGCCAACCTGTTGTTATAGCATGAAAATTAAAAAAACGAATTTATGCAAACGATCATTTGTACTTGCGACCACAGGTATATATCCTCGTAAGTTTTATCCGATATAATATTTGTCAAAGCAATATCGACGCCATTGAAATCTCTTCCGTTAAAAGCCCATCTAACCAATCGATCCTCAAGAGAATGAAAGCTAATAACAGCACATCGACCAGAAACCGGAGTCAAGTAACGCTTAGCAATAGTCAACGCGGAGCACAATTCGTTTAATTCATCATTGACAAATATTCTAATAGCTTGAAAGACTTGAGTGGCAGGGTGAGATTTCCGCTTCAAGGCATCATATTTATGACCCCTATATAAATATGGTAGGAATTAATATTATGTCAAGAATTACGTGGCGACTTGTTACTACTTAAGATAATTTTTGATAAAAATTAAATAAACAGATCTATACTAAAAATATGTTGACATTTCATAAAGATATGAAATTATCGTTTAAGTTTTGTAACTTTAAAACATATGAATTACGGGTGGAAAAGAAACAAATTAAGGTATCATGTAAAATATAATTAATTCTTGGGCTAATCAAATTGCTTTGGATCCTTTTTTACGGGCTTCCTCTTATCGATCTTATTAGTTTTGTTGGGTTATTGAGTTGGTGATAATGTTTGTAAATTCAAACTTTTACTCTGACTCCAAAGCGTGTTTATTACATCACAATTCAACACTCTCGAACACGATAAGCTTTATTAATATCCACACGGGATTATACAAATTTCAATTACTACCAATTTATCACACAGAGCTTATTTCGACACTATGTGAACAATAGCCCTTTCTGTAATCACAACAATAATCACTAGCCGCCAACTACCCAATTACAGGGTACGATGATCGATTGTTCTATTTGCTTTGACCACACAATTTATTTACTCCACTTCCACTTTATATTCAATTTTACAAAAGATTCTCGTCACTTCTCGTTTCACTCTATTTTTGATTCTCCTTTTTAACTCTTTTCGTCTCTAATTTTGGTATACTTTTTGTCTCTAATTTCGTTCTGATTTCTTGGTCAACTCTTCCGCTTTATATAGTCTGTTTTATTTGTGGCACTGGCAACAGATTCTGTTTACCATTTCCTTTTCCTCTACGTCAGCCTTATCTCTGACAGATATCAAGATATTTTTCCATTTTGCTTTTTTGTTAAGCCGTCTTCTTCCGACAATTTCGCTATCTTTAACAAGCTATCAAGATACGGCTTTTCCCCTTATTTTGTTTTTCTGGAATTTGAAACTCCACCTTCATTTGTACTTCTTAATTAACAATGACTTTTGTTTTAATTTCTTGTTTGTTTTCTTTTATTTAATTTATCTTTCTCATTTTTAATTTCTTTTTACTTCCGTTTTCTTTTCTGAGTTCCCATAGATCGTCCCGTTTGTCATGGCGGCCTTCTCCCCAAGTAATTTATTTATTATGTTATTTATCATTTAGGTATCCTCAACAGTCTTAGGAATTTGCTCGTCTTTTTTGATGAGTCGCTCAAATTCATTTATTCGTCGGTTGATTTAATTACCTCTCACACTGCTCGGGTTTCCAATTAGCTTGGGATTTTTATTACCTAATTTTAGTTTTTCGTAATTTATTCCTTCTATGTACACCCATTGATTTTATTTGAACTCATCTCATTGTTCAGCATCCGCCCATACCAGTTTTCCCCCAAAAATATCCATTTCTAATTTTTTTGGTTTTTAATTAATATTTTTGTACTTTAAATTATTATTGCGAATTTGGTGTTTTTATTGATTTTTCACTTCATTTTTGTACCTCTATCGTTGAACCCCAACATTATTATTATTATTATTATTATTATTATTATTATTATTATTATTATTATTAATGATTATTATCGCTATTAATATTATTATCATCCAATTGTTATTATTGCATGAGTATAAATTTTATCATCGTATAGTCACAATTAGAATTAATATCATTGTCAAAATTTTAAACAAATGTTGACCCAAGAATGACAAAAATTTCCTTTCAATTAAATATTTTTCATTTTTTAATTCAACTATAGATCCTGAATTTTCATAGATAAGAATTTCCACATTAGAAAATGTAATTTAAAATGGTTGAACAATAAATAGGAAATAAACAATTAAAGTAAAGAGGAATAATAAGTAAAAATAAAAATTAGCCTAAAAGAGTAAATAAATTAAGAAAATGCACCAGGATAACCACTAGCCAACCAAGGTCAAAACAAAATAGAGCAAATCAAAACAAAAGTAATTGATTTAATTAAAGTAAAAAATAAAAAATAGGAAAACACAGAAACTAAAGAAAAATTTGAAAATAAAACAGAAATTCCACCAAAATACACACATGCTTAATCCTGATTGGACGAAGCACTGGTGAAAATAATATAAATAAGGCCATGATAATGTCAATTTTTAATCTTTAAACTTTCAACTACTTAGTAACACTTAAATCCGGAATCGAATGCGCACCATGCAGGTCGAAATAGGCTATCTGAAGAAGCACATTGACCATATGGAGATGACATGGTTCACCCCCGTCCAGAAAGGAGCCACGAAGAAAATACTCCGCCTGAAGCACTACAGGGACAGCCTGCTTGAGGAAAATCGTACTCAGCGCATCCTCATCAAAGAGCATTGAAGACTCTCCATCAGATATAAACCAATTCTGAACTCCGAAAGCGCATAGCTGAATGACCCGCAGAAAATCAGGTCAATATCTTTCCAAGCCACCATTTGGCTGATAGTCCCAGCTCCCCGAAGCGATCGAATTGCCGAGGCCATGGAGAAGGTCTACTCACGTCGCCAGTCTCCGAGGTGATTTTCATAGGTACTAGTTTAGCCCCAGTCGTCACTGTTTCGCCTGCCACGGCCCCAGGTCAACCGGCGTCGTCGGAAAAGCTAAAACAAAAATCCCGCACTCGGACAGAGCGGTCTAAACGTCACCGAGACAAGCAAATGGAAGCAGAAGCCACTCTCATTACTAACAATGCCAAAACGGCCGCCGAACTTATTTCAACCCTAGAATCCACGAAGCATCAATCATATGAAGTAGTGCCGGCTTCAGGAACACCGTGGATGGAAGAAGGTCAGGTAGACTTCAACCTTGACCAACTATTGAAGGAAGCTGAAGGCAGTGAAATTTGGTGTACCTCTATGACAGATCTGATCTAGTGATTTTTCTTTTCTAGTCCTACTCTTGAGCGGCAATTAACTGTAATGACTGATAGGCATTTGACATACTAACAAAGCGTGTAGTTAATTCAATTAATAGATCGAAATCATTTCTACCAAATTTTAATAATCTTTTTCGGCCCACAGCCAAAACACGCAACAAAATAAATTCATCCATATATATTGGTCCATAGGGATGTGGGCATCCTAACTACAGATCAAACAAGATATAAACGGCTAAAATCAATCGAGCACATCATTTGAAATTTAAAGATTTTACAATATTACATGTAAACACTTTTAGCCTTATTTTGCATTTTTAAATAAATAATTTTCATAGATATGAGCCCCATAGTTAACTATTTGTTATCGTGTAATACTAACGTCACCAGTATTTAGATCTCACGAATAAGTTATCGTGCAGTTGGACGGTGAGTTATCGCGCAGTTGGATAATGAGTTATCGCTCAGTTGGATAATGAGTTATCGCTCAGTTGGATAATGAGTTATCGCTCAGTTGGATAATGAGTTATCGCTCAGTTGGATAATGAGTTATCGCTCAGTTGGATAATGAGTTATCGCTCAGTTGGATAATGAGTTATCGCTCAGTTGGATAATGAGTTATCGCGAGTCTTTTCATTTTAAATGTAATTATTGATTTAAAAGTGAAATTATATGCCTTGTAAAAATCGAAATTAAGTGAATCTCAGATTTATAATGGAAAATAATAAAAAAATCAATAAATAAATAATATCCTTGTTGAAGCGAGTTGGGGTTGATATAGGATGAGAAAAGTAAATATCTTAGTCTTTTATTAATTAGATTTTATACTGCACTTATTATCTATTAACTAGAATTTAATCCAAGTGTAAGTTATAAAATGGAAACTATCATTACCATCCGACGCATTTGGCAACCAATTCCGCCAATTCGAATGTCGTGGAAATCGGCCCGACAGATGTCCTATATTCCAGAATTATGTTGGCTATTTTCCTACTGAGTCGTTCTTCGCCATATTTTTTAAAAATATTAGCAAGTTCTAATGCATCAAGCCGATTAATGACATCATAAGCTGATATGTCACTAAATTTATAAATATCAATTATATAACTTATTAAAACTTCACTTGGAATTCTGATTCATTCTCATATCTAGTTTGCCATTTTTACTCAATGAAAATCCACGTTCACTATCATCCATTTGACATGAGCTAAATCCCAAATCCATTAAAATAAAATCAACTGTATTTTCCTGGATATTGTTTTCCTTGCATATTTTATCTAATTCGCTAAATTTAGCTTGTGCGGCTGTAAAATGGCTAAACACAGCAATAATATGTGAGATTAAATATTAATTTACGTATTTGATTTGCTGATTTCAAGAGCGTTTTTATAAGCAACTAAATCTCGGTCAATTCCTATTAATTTAACAAATTCATTATTAGCTAAAATAGCTTTAGAATGACCACCATAACCAAACGTTAAATCTATTGCAATCTAAACTTAAATAGAAAATACAATATATTCTTATTTATCATTAAACAACTTTATTTGAACTTGAATTAAAAGCGTTGAGAACTTCATTTAATAATACAGGTTTGTGAACAAATACACTTTTTTCCAATTCGGCACTTAAAGCAGAGCAAAATTTTCTGGCAAAATTTAGCTAGATATTAGCAAAAATTAATAAATTATAAAATTCAAAAATATAAATATTATTATTGGATACAAGTATGATAAATTATATTGATAATGCAAGTAATGTATATTGAAATAATAAAATTTTTATATTTAAATTAACAAGATTTACTATTTATTAAAACGAAAATAAAAAATAAAATTAGGAATAATTCATTTAAAATTATAACATATAAATAAAAGTATTTATTCTGATTAATTAGTCAAACAAGTCACGTTAAAAGCGTAATATTTAAACTTGTATAACCTAGTTTTAAGATAACCTACAGACAGTATTGCCACCTGACCGGGTGTCCAGGCGAAACCCAAAAATATCCTAGTTGTATCTGAATTACAAAGTGACGATATATTTCACTAGTTATGCTCATCATTAATACTAGATATACCGAACCCGTCAATTTGTCGGATTCAATTTTTAAAATTAAAAATACAAATATTATTTTTTCCAATTTTTTTTATGTTGGTTATTAATGATTAGGGCAACCCAAAAGTTGCAAAAAAAAGTTGCAAAAAAACTTAAAAAGTTGCAAAAGTTGCAATAAAAGCTGACTATAAAATAATATTAAATTTTTTATTATTTACTACAAAATATAAATATAAAATCATTAAACTAGAATTCCTTTGTAAACGGGAAAACAAGCAAAAATTCTTGATAATTCTTTGGTCTAATGTTTCGGATCAAATTGTTTTTATTCATCAACTGAATTGAAATAGCAGATAAAGTAATACGGAATATTATTTCCGTTATAATTCCTGTCCTCTCTTAACATTCTTTTCAGCATTGAAAAGCTCCTTTCCACGTCAATTGACGTTGGCTGGCAATTTTTTAACTGAGAATATGTTGCTGGCGAAATTTTGTCGTTAGACAACTCCAAAATGTTGTTTAAGTCGTTTTTAAACATTCTTTCCTGAATATAAGATTTCAAATTACAAGGGTCGTCTTTGAAGTCGAATTCATTTATTCTTTTAAATGGACTTTCAATTGAATGTTTTGAATCTTCAAGCTCATCAGCCAATACAACTAACCCCCTGTAACAATTAAATATTTCTTCCAACTCTTTTGTTATCGTTTCTTTAAAAATAGCCGTTTTCGCATTTTCGATCAATATTCCCTTTTGAGTTATTTCCTTGAAATGTAATTTTATTTCTGGCAGTATTTTAGAATAAATTAATGCAGCGCCAAGCCAACTTGACCATCGTGTTACAATAACATCTGGAATATTGCCTGCCTTAGAAAGAATTCTTTTATTTTCTTTATTTTTTGCCGTTATTGACTTAATCGCAGAAATCATATTATCAGCATCTTTGTAGTGAATTTTTAACCGCATTGCACAATTATGAATTAGGTGCGCAATACATTTAATTGAGAAAAGGTTTGGATGCACGATTTTTAAATGATCGGCTGCTTTTCGCATGTAGCTAGCATCGTCGCTTAACAACAGCAAAAATTGTTTACTTTCAATTTCAAGAATATCAAATGTTTCATTTATAATGTTGACTACAATTTGGTGGGTTATCGGAGCTTTCAGGTGTATTAAATTGGCCACGTAAACAACTTTAGGAGATTCGATTGTTCCTATTAATACCATGGCGTATTTTTCTAAGTTGATTGAAGTTTCATCCACAACAAGAAATATTTCTTTGTTTTTGACATAATCTTTCAATTTATTCAAAACTGCTGGGTATGTATTTTGAATAATGTATCTTCGCATACTCGATTCAGATGGAAGTGGATAGGTCATGAAATTAAAGAGCCTTTTGAGACTATTATTTCGTAGTTTGTGAAGCGGCAGGTCGATTGATATTAACGTGGTTGTTAATATTTCAAGAAATTCGCTCTTCTTCAAGCTTATAAAGTCTTGTTTAGCGGGTTCTTCGCTATTTAATTGGGATAATAAGGTGGAATACTTAAAACTTCTTCGGTGTTTTTCAATCGTATATTTTCTTTTGTGGTCGACTGTTTTAGAACACAGATTGCAGTACAACTGATCGTTTGGGGCCATTACAAACTCCTTATTGTATAATGCACAGTATTTTCTAATGTTCGAATTATTTTTCATGGTAAAAAAAATTAAAAATCTATATATGAATATATAATTTTTAAATCAAAAAATCTATATATGAATATATAATTTTTAAATCAAAAAATTTCCAAAAAAAGTCAAAAGTTGCAAAAGTTGCAAAAAGTTGCAAAAAGTTGCAATGGGTTGCCCTATTAATGATACAATGATACACAAATATATCACTATCTCTTTTTCGCCCTTTTATTTAGCGGAGATGTGTTGTATATACTTATTTTTACGAACACCCTTCAAATTGTCATTTAATGTCATTAAATCTAGTGTTAAATGATATATCAGCTAAATACATCACCGAACACTAAAAGAAGGAAAAAATAGTGGACAATTGTGGGCGCAAATACTGGGGAAAAGAGAATATCCTGTACTGTGGAAATTAATGGAATTTTTCTTCAGCATTCCCGTCACTAATTCCTTCGTCGAACGACTTTTTTTAGTAATGGGTTCGCTGTGGTGGGATAAAAGAAATCGTTTATTATTAAAGCCGAATTATTAATTTGTAACAATTTAAAAATAAAAGTGACATTGTCTTTACAAAAAAATTTCCTGTTTTTTAAGAAACAATCCATTTTGTATGTTATTTAATTGTAATAATAAAAATTTATTTTCATATTCCAAAAAATTTCTTTTTCTCATCTTCCAAAAAAAATTTCCTCAAATTTCCGGGTCAAAAATTTTTCAAAGGTGGTAACATTGCTTACAGATGAAATTTTAATTGTCTGCCAATAGATCCAATCAGAATGCGATAAATTTTGAATTACTTTTGCATGCATGCATGAGTGTGTGTAATTATTTATTTTTAATTTAATTAATTTAATTAATCAAAATTTTTAAATTTTATTAAATTTTACGATTTAGTTTTATAAATTTTATAATTTAAATAATTTTAGTTAATTTTATTTTAGTTTTCATTAATTTAAACAATTTAGTTTTATAAATTTTATAATTTATATAATTTTACTACTTTTATTTTAATTTTTTATTATTTTATCAGTTTACTGGATTTTTTAGTTTCAATTTTAAATTTATTTATTTAGAACATTTTCATATAAATAATTAATTTATTACCGATTATTTTATTTATTATTATTTTATTTTCTAGTTGGTAGATTTTTCGAATTGGATATTTCTCCTAACTGTGTTGATGATTGCAACTTCTTGCGTTCCTTTATTTTATTATACGTGTATTATTTATCCTCAGTGTCTTACATATTTTATTTTTGTATTATTTGGTGTATGATCATGGATTTTAATTCAACTTGGTGCGGTTTTTATGTTATGTATTTCCGATTCATTAAAAAGAACTCTCAATTCGCGGTTCTAGGCCAACAATATCATAATGAGAAGTATCTAAAAATTGTTGGGTTTTGGATTATTTCAAGTCGGTTCTCTCTGACTCCTGTGTTCTTTAAATCAAAACAATGAACGACCCAACGTATATTGAAACAACAGGTCCACAATTTATTATCACGCTACAATTACCAATCAAAGTTTTATACGATTCTCTGCTTGGCGTTGATGCTTTGCAAATAAACAATATTCACCTTTTGATCCTTTAGTTCTGTTGACTCTCGTTTTCCTCGGTTTCTGTTTGGTTTGATCCCTTTTCGCCTTTCCGTATTCTTAATTCTATTTCTTCTTTTCCCTACTCCTCTAATTCGTTTACCACTTTTCCTACAGTCTAATTCTTCGAACCCTAGCTGAGGCAAAATGCCGATTTTCTCTGATTTTCCCTTTGCTTATATACTCCTCGAAATCAGGATGACAAATGGTTATTGCCGAGCCAATCTTTCATTTGACATTTTCTCCTACGTGTTTGCTTCGGCTGTCATCCATAATGGTCCAACGAATCCAGATAATTAATGGCCCTTCCGGTCTTCCTACGCGCGCTATCTTCTCCTTACTCTTTTCCCATTAATCATTGTGTCAAGCTAATGGGCCCAAATCTTCCTTTTGTTTGCCTTTCTTCTTGTTTACCCAGCTCGGGTTTCCTTTATCTCTCGGGTTCTCCATTGGCTCGGGTTTCCCATTAGCTCGGGTTTTCCATTAGCCAATTAATTAATTAACGTTTTCTGTTTTCATACGTTTGAATGTTTTTCGACCCTTCCTAACCCTTTTCTGATAAATCCCTGACCATCATCTTGTTGACCATTAGATAATCTATACCTGTCCCGTTTTTCCCATTCGATTTCGATGATTTTTCCATTTATTGATTTTTCTCGGATTTCCGGATTCTCGCCTTTCGTAATTGCTTTTTGCATTTTCTAATACTGTTTCCATCGCACTTTCCTTTACTATTAATTCTGTGCACGATCCCGCTTTTATTTGCCTTTTTTCCTCGCTTACTTTCCATTTGAATTATTATCCTAAATTTTATTTAAATTTTTAATTTTAATTTACAGACCTCAACAAAATGATTGATTTTAAACCTTTGAGAATAAAGAATTGATATCAACTGAAAAATGAAAGTTCATGAACCATTACCTCTGGAAAATGATCTCATTTGTGAAGGATCCGTTCCAGAATAATTTATTATAACAGATATCACGCCATTTAGGTCTTCTGTCATGGTTTAATTAATGAGAAAATGAAAAATAAAGTCCAAATTCTTTTGCAGTTTAAAAAATAATGAAATCATAAATATTTAAAATATAAAAGATTAATTTTTAATAAAAAAAAATAAAAGTTATAAATTGAAAAAATTCAAAACTTTAAAGTTCAGTTAGAATTAAGAGATACATAAGCAGTTACAAAGTTGAATTAAATCGAATGATTGAAGACATTAGATAAAACAAAAGAAAAGATTCAAAACTAAAACAACTAAAATCAAATTCCATGCAGAAAGTATACACCAAATCGCAATTCAAGATGACCCTTATGTGACATTGATTTAAAGATTTAATAATATAAATAAAACCTACCCATAATAAATGTTTCTGTGTGTCATAGTCAATCCTGGCATTCAATTAAATCCTTGACATTAAATAATGACTTACACTATAGGCGAATGAAAAATTCACTTTTGAAAAAAATAAATACCTGCACACAAATACGGTTCACAACATCTATATTAAAAATTACACACAGAATATTGATTAAACTTCAAATTTTTAATTTTAAAACATTTAAATATGAATATATATGAAGATATTTCTGATGTTAGCACATTTGTAAATACCATAGTGTTTTTAGTAAAATTAAAAATGGAGAAAGAGCTAGTTTTCTTATGTCAAGGATTTAGCAGAATGAGATTCAATGATATAATTTCTGCAATATACCAAACAACTAATGAAGAACTCCGAAAGCTATATTAGTAATTTAAGAAATTACTATCATCAAATTAAAAGGTTCTATTTTAAATGTATGAGACATTACATTTTAGAAGAAATGCCAAGTTTTTGTCTATATTAAAATAAATATGTAAATGTAGGCGACGCTCTAGTGTATGTCGCCCAAAATTTTAATATACCCTTTAATTTAAAATTAAATTAATATATTTAAATGAAATATAAGTAGCAACCAAAAATATATATATAGTTTTTATATATATAGTCTGAATTTATCCGACAAAATATTCTGTCCCCCTATGTGTATTTGTCGTAAGGGTACTGGTCACATTCAACATGTCGCAAGGGTATATTAAAATTAATGAATGTGACCAGTACCCTTACGACAAATACACATAGGGGGACAGAATATTTTGTCGGATAAATTCAGACTATATATATAAAAACTATATATATATTTTTGGTTGCTACTTATATTTCATTTAAATATATTAATTTAATTTTAAATTAATTTAAAATTTTGGGCGACATACACTAGAGCGTCGCCTAAATGTATTTTCTCTTTTATCATAAAATCTACAAAATATTTAAAAATATTAATATTAAATTAAAAAAAACAATAAATTTAAAAGAATTTTACATTAAAAATTACCGTTAATAATATTAAATTAAGTCAAAGCGCAATTGGCTGGATTTTATTAAATTTCACTTTACCCATTATCAATTGCGCATTTTTTTACTAAAAAAAATAAAACTGTTTAATTATTTATAATATCGAAAATGAAAATATGTAATTCAATAAATTAAACGATTATTTAGAATAATTTTTAAACTTGCAAAATTGTATAAAATGAAATATATTTTTTGCAAATTATTAAACATATTATCATGTTTAGGCAAACATGATAATTAGATTCTTTATTAACAATGCTATTATATTTTGCAACCAAATATTGCAGTATTAAAACTTTCATTTACATAATTTATATTATTTTCGAAATTGCCTAGACATAGAACGCGGTTTCCTTTTCTTCACAGTTCTTGATCTTAAATTAAATTTTCTTGCAGAGAAATTTGCATTTGGCAGAAGTCTATCCTTGGTCGGTTCATTGGTTGGCAAATGCGATCTTTTTCTGCCCGAAATTTTGCTAGGAAAATCATTGTTATTTGAACTATTAATAGGGGCATTTTCCTTAGGTGAATTTTGCAATGTCACTTCAGCGGCCACATTCGGTTTTATTTGTTCTTTAATATTTTTAGGTATTATCTTTTTTGTTGGGCGTTTAGTTTTAGTTTTATTAGTGAAATCAGAAGTTTTAGGTTTTCCAGTTGACCTTCCCGTTACATTGAGTGAGTTGTGGTTTTCACTGGTTTTAGTCAATGACTGTAATAAAATTTCTTTCTGACTTTGCAACCGACGGCACATGTCGAGTTCAATAGAATCTTGGTGAATTGGTTGAGTGCTGTCTAAGATTTCGACCATTATTAAAGCCGATTCACTACTAATTAACTGGGAAATCATTAATATAAGTACGTCAATCAGAAAAATAATTTTGTTAAAACAATTCTCTAGTCCACTTCTTAGCTCTGACTGACTAATTCGATTTCGCAATAATAAAATATCTTTAATATATAAGTTTCCATCTTTTCCGATAAAATTAAGCATAAAATCTCGGAAATTGTCTACCAATTTTATGTTATCTGATCCATGCTCTTCAATATAAGTTACGAAATCACTTATAACCTTAAAATCGTTCTTATTTCTGAATGTACATGCCATCTATTTCATAAAATTGACTACTGTTAGGTAATTATAACCAGGAAAACACATTATAAATACAATATATTATAATCGATATTAAAATGGATATTATTCCTATCCAATTACATATACGAATTAACCAGATCTGCGTATATCTCCATGATTCATTATATTAACTTAACATTTTTATTTTAATTGACAACATCATATATTTATTATTAATCTAGAATGGTGAAAAAGATTGAATTTTAAAAATATTATTTCAAAAACTAAGGCCCCTATCAATGGCGGAACTTCAAAATTTGGGCCCCGGCGCAATGTAAAATATTTCCACTCAAATTTTTCGGTTAAAGTTCAATACATAGTTATTCACAGCAGCCCCTATTCAATGATAGTTTTATGATTGTAGGCAAATATAACTGCGGGAAAAGTTTCAGAAAATGATTGTAAATATTTTTAGTAATAATTTGGTGGGCCCCAGCAACGCAGGTTCCTGCGTCCACTAGTTACGCCACTGGCCCGTATATTTTTATGAAAGACTACATTTTAATGGTTTTTATGCTACAAGAGGAATTAAATTTTTTGGAAATATTGCTTTTTAAATGTAGTAATTCATAGAAAAATAATTTCTAATATAATAAATAATCAATTCAAATTGCCATTGATTCTCAGATTTTTATTTAAAATATTAAATGTTAATCAACTGTGAAAAATTCTTATTAATTATTATTAAACTAAATGACCAGAATTTTTTTTAATCATTTTCATAAATAATCTTTATTCCAGTTTCCTTTATTTTTATTTATTTTCGATTTTTTGTCAAGTAAAATAGTTAAAATAAAAAAAGATAATAGAATAAATTCTAAACATTTACAAAACAATATTATATAAGTATTTATTATATATGTAAAACTTATTAAAAATAAAATCATTTAATAACTCCAAATAATAAACATTTATTTATACTAAAAAATCTAACAAAAGATAAATGTATTCATTTAAGAAAATTTATCAAAAAATGTTTCTCTGCATAAATAAATCATTTAATATATTTTCTAAATATTCATTGGTTCCTTTCAAACCATCAATAACGTTTTTAGACCATTTAAAATATTCAATAACGCGATTTTCATCCCATCCTATAGGTGTATCACGATTCAAGTCTCGGAGATTATAGATTTTGTCAGCTAATTTCACTAACTTAGCTTTGTTACTTTTGAAGGGAGAATTGGAAACTTGTGCTGCTTTTCTTTCATCCCGAGATAATCTTTTATCATCAGTTACTTCTTTAACCATATCTAAAAATTCAAATAAAAATTAAAAATATTTAAATGACAAAATACAAAAATCAAATTTTAAATATTAAGTATATACATGGTCGTTTAAATTTGCAATGAAATTTATATTTCGATTAATAAAGTATATTGTGGTGACTTACAGGTAAGCATACATTTTACCCATTCGTGCTGTTTCTAGCGAAACAAAGAATACAAATTGCTTTCTCCGCTTGATACCCGTTGAACGATCAACGTTGGTACTGTATCAAGAGGGTGAGTGCTCGCAAAAAGTGAGTGTACTATTTAGACTATAATTGTCGGGCATTCCTTGAGTTCACGGATTATCAATAGAAGATGTGTGTCCGATTTGCTCTGGTCCCTTAATTTAATTGTTTTCCCAAATCCTATAAACTCTCTCACTATCTCATCAAACGAACATCAAACATGCTCGGAAATTAAACAATTTTATCGAGATCTTTATTAGAATCTTTACACACGGCTATATGTCGCATTAAGCTTGAGATGACTCTTGCCCAACCAGGTGCTCCTGTTCCGCTAGCCGAAGTCTCTTCAACCGCTTTCTCCGATCTCTGGCTAACCTCTTGTGTTTCGATTTCCTTGGCTTGGGTGCATAGATTTCCGCCAACCCCATGACCATGGGTCAAATGCCTGCAGCAACGTGAGCATCGATGATCTTCTGACTCAGCTGCGTTTCCCGCGCTCAGACTTGTAGATTCAACAAGCAAATTTCCGTTTGGTCCTGTGAGCTTTAGAACTGCAATTGCTCGATTTGTCAGAGGCGCTTTTTCATGTCTTCGGGGCTAAATCAGGTGCTTCCCAGTTCTCTACATTGCCCCTTGAATTGTGTGACTCTAGCCCGTAGTACCTCCACATGTTGCTGGTCTTGTTCCCGGTCGTTTCGCAAATTCTCTAGGATTTTGTTGGGTTATTGAGATGGTGATAAATTTAAATGTTACTCTGACTCCAAGCGTGTCTTTGACTGATCACAAATAACACTTGCAACAGAAATCTTTATTGATAATCACAAATAAACTTTCACTTTACACTGACAATCAATTCAACACTCTGCTTGGTGACTATACAATGTTTATTACAACACTTAGTGAGGAATAGGACTTGCGTACACCACCGGATTAAAAGATCACAGATTACTGATTGATTTATCTACTGGGACTGTGAGCTGGTTGTTTTCTTTGACCTTTTTCACAATTTTTTCAAATACACAAGTAACTTCTTTTCGTTTTATTTTTCAACTAATTCTTTTCTTCAACTATTCTCCAATAATTATTCTCCACAATCGTTTTCTTTACAATTATTTTTCACAAATCGTTTCTCCAACAACGTTTCGTCCAACGTTGTCTAATTTTTCTCCAATAATTTTATCTCTCAAATTATTTCTTAAATTTGCGTCACTTTTTGTCACACTTTTGACTCTCCTTGTGTCTTCCTAGCTTCTATTTATATAACTTGCTTATATTGTGGCACTCAGGATAATCAAGTGTTTTTCCACTTTCTTTCTCCTGCCTTCCCTGCCTGTTCCATTTTTAATCTCTGATGGCTGTCAAGATAGTTTCTCTTTTTCATTTTTTGTTCAACCGCCTTCTCCCGGCAATTAAGTTATCACTGGCAAGCTGTCGAGATAAGAATATTGTTGTTTTCTTTTTTTCCCGATTTCGAAATTCCTTTTCGTTCTTGTACTAATCTAATAGTACTGACCTTGGTTTTTATTTTCTTGTTTAATTTCTTTTGTTTCCTTCCTCTTTCTCATTTCTTTTTGCTTCCGCTTTCTGTTCTGAGTTCCCATAGATCGTCCCGTTTGTCATGAAGATCTTCTCAAAATAAATTTTATTTATTTGTTTATACTTTGTCATTTAAGAATCTTCAACATATCTCCCGCCTTTAAAAAATTTCGTCCTCGAAATAACTTTGAAATCATGACATTTTGTTAATTGGCTTTTTATTTTATTAATTTAACACCCATATAGAATGCTTATCCCTTCCCATAGTTGGTGGCGTTCCCAATTATATTAATCCTATTATACTGATACTAATAATAAAAATCCTAACAATAATAATAATCATAATAATGCTAATAGTAATAACATTAATAATCATAATAATACTGTTAATAATAATATTTATAATAATAATAACCATAGTAATAACAATAATACTGGTAATAATAGTCGTAATAATACCAATAATATTACCACCAATAACCCCACTATCACCAATAATAAAAATAATAACAGTAGTAGTAATAATAGTATTACCAATCACAATAAATTAATGATAATGATATTTATAATACTAATAATATCAACAGTAATAATGATACTAATAATAATGATAATAATAATTATAATACTAATAATTCTAATAATAATCATACTAATATTATTAATAACAATAATAACAGCAATAATAATGATAACACTAATTAGCAATAATATTAATTAATACTG
>CAUHTR010007857.1:0-141914 GCA_959609185.1 Schmidtea polychroa
AAAGCAAAAGATTGATAACTTATTGTAGTAATCCTATGTTTCGTCGTAGCATCAAGATTGCGGATGATCTCATTGCTGTTATACTTGATAAGGAAATGGTGTGTTTAGATAGACCAATGTATATTGGACAAACCGTACTTGATTTATCTAAACTTCGCATGTACCAGTTTCAATATAAAGAACTACAGAGTTATAGAGAAGAATTCAATTGTCAAATTAATATCGTAGCCGGTGACACAGATTCCTTCTTTTTAGAGTGTAAAAATGTTGATTTACGCTTACAACTGTATCCAAAAATGATTGCCGATTGGCTCCTAGATACTTCAAATTATCCAGTGACTGATCCATTGTTCTCAGAGAAAATTTGTTCTGTAATCGGGAAATTCAAGGATGAGAATAAAGGAAATCAATATAAAGAATAGGTGTTTCTTCGTCCCAAGTGCTACTCACTCCAAGGCGATAAAAGCACTCTAAAAGCCAAAGGAATAAGTCTTACAAATTCTAATATCACCCATGAAGCCTATAAAAAAGTGTATACTGATGGTGGAACAGTGAGCATCCAACAAAAGAGAATAGGAAGTGTTAATCATCAGTTGTATACTTTCATTACAGAAAAACGAGCTCTCCAATGTTTGGATGATAAAAGGTATTGGTTCAATTCTAATGAAAGCTATGCCTACGGTCACTATAAGATTCGCCAAATGCATATTGCAACTGCTATGTCTAGAAATGAATGCAAATCGAAACAAGCACTTTAACAATTAAATTTATGTGAATAATAAAATATATATTGTGAATAATTTGTCTTCGTTAATTAAAATATGTTTTATCATTTAATAATTCATTTGTCCAAATATTTTAGATAATTAGTTTCAAGTAAGAAATATTATTTTCGTGTTTATTTTATTTATTTATTTATTTTTTCCGAAATATTAATATCCGGTTTATCTAAAATTAAATCATCGTTTTATTTTATAATAAATTAAATAATTTCTAATTAAAATTTTATTCAAATTGAAATATTATTGTTATAATTTACGTTCTTGTTAGAATATAATGTAAATGTAAAATTAAAAAAAAAATAATAATAAATAAATAAAATAAATAATAATAATAATTAAATAACGTTAGTAATTAAAACAAAATATTAAAAAACAAATTAATTAATTAAATGTAATAAATTAAAAATTAACTAAAGTAAGTAATTAAAAATATAACATCATAAAATAATTAATTAATAAAATTAAAAAGAAAAAAAAATAAATAAATAAATAGAAGTAATTAAACAAAATTAAAATTAAAAAATAATAATAATAATAATAATAATAATAATAATAATAATAATAATAATAATAATAATAATAATTAAATAGCGAAGGTAATTAAAATAAAATATTAATAAACTAATGAATTAATTAAATGTAATAAATTAAAATAAAACATAATAAAATAATTAATTAATAAAATTAAAAAGAAAAGATTAAAAAGAAGTAATTAAATAAAATGTTAATTTAAAAAATAAATGATTCGATTGGTCTATATTTGATCTTGATATTCCATGACCTTGAAAGTGCGCTGGAGTCCTCACTACATACTACTTACATTGGGGCTCTCAAAAAACTTATAGACACATACGAGTGCACGTGGTTCTCCCCACCACAAATGAAAGCAGAGAAAACCAAGATTCTTAGGCTGGAACATTGCAGGGATAGCCTCCTGGAAGAGAGCCACTGTCAACGGCTGTCTATTAAAGCCCAATCTGAGGCGCTCCACAAAGTCTACTCCGACTCAGAAATCCTCAGACGGGTGCCAGAGTATCCCATTCAGGACGAAACCAATGTGTTTCCTAGTCATCACCAACGCGACGAAGTGCCGAAATCTTCCACCGGATGCTCAGGCCATGGGTTCCAATTCTCGCCCTTGGTTTGAACCCATTCTGTCAAGACCATCAAGGCAAGCGAATGTCCAGACGACTACCGTTCCAAGTGCGTCAGCTATGCCCTTGACGGAACAAGCCACCACAGTTATCGCCTCAGCTCCCAAGAAACGGAAGCGTCCCTCTCGAGCAGAAAAGAACCAGAAGCGTCGAGATACTATCGAGGCACTAGAGGCTTCTTTGTTCGCAAGCGCCGGTATCGACGGAGTGTCATCGCCCGATTCTTACAGACGAAAATAGAATTTTGGAGGACCCTCGTCTTCAAGTAGACATGGACGCCTTGATAGCCCAAAGCGAAGTGTTCTTCTGAGTACGAACTCGCTGATTCTGTAAAGCGATCGTTATCACCCGCTCGGATATTTCTCGGACTCTAAATGTAAATCGTGTGTTCTTTGAAATTCGTGTGATCTATCTGCATGTGCTCTGATAGTTTGTGTGACTACCAATAAATTTTACTGGGTCTTTATTATAAATTTTACTTGTGTGTAAACTGTTAAGTCCGAAAAACAAATCAGCTAAAGACGTCTTCTCGTTGACAAATGTCGTCCCTTTGGACCGGGGGGCAGACGGATTGAATAATTCGAAAGGGTAAGTCCTTCTATGGCTCCAGTGAACCCGTACCGAGATTTTGCCAGGAGTAGTTCTAACACAGGAGCTCATCTGCTGGTAAACTCCGACCTATGTGCGCAGAACCAACGGGTTCCACCACCACGGGCACACATAAGGGAAATGATCTGCAAACCATATTGGCTGCCTAGGGATCTGAATTCTGAGCGCGTAGAATCACCTAATATTTATATCGTATATATAAATCCGAGTTATATATTATGATTTATGAATAAAGTAGACTTTATATTTTATGTAAGTTGTGATTTATAACTTATGGGTCGAGTAGACTCCCAATTTATTTTTTATATATAATTTCAAGTTATAATTTATAATTTATCTAATTAATACTTTATAGTTTGTGACTAAAGTAGACTTCTAATTTATATTTTATATATAATTTTAAGTTATAATTCATAATTTATCTAATTTATATTTTATAGGTTATGACCAAAGTAGACTTCTAATTTATATTTTATATATAATTTTTACGTTATAATTTATCGATGAAATCATTTATATTTTTATATAAAATTCCAAGTTGTAATTCATATTTGATGAATAAATTGGACCATAATTTATAGTTTTATACTAAATTCTAAGTTGTATTTGAAAATTGATGAATAAAATAGACTTGTAATTTATATTTTTGGAGAAGACTTTAAGGTACATTCAGAGACATCTTATATTTACAAATTATATTTTTGAACATAATATAAAGTTATAGTTTATCTGTTTGGGATATTATGTATTTATAGATTACATTATTACACATAAGATAAGTTATATTTTACAATCCAGAGACATTATAAATTATATTTTCGAATATAATATAAAGTATCAATTTATATTTTAGGAACATTTTAGGTTATATTTTTCGCATAATATGAGTTGTATTTTATAATTTAGAGGCATCATACATTCATAAATTATGTTTTCAACCATAATATAAAGTTACGCTTTATAGTTTAGGTACATTTTACACCTACAGATTATATTTTGCACATAAAGTTATATTTTGTAATTTAGGGACATGATATATTTATACATTATATAATAAAGAGTTATACTTTATGATTTAGGTATGTTATATAATTATCGATTACACTTCTAAACATGATATCATATAAACATGATACTCAGATCCTATTCACAAGGTGAAATAATGAATAGAACTATTACGGAAATAATTCGAAGTAACAGACAACCTAAAGCGATTTAGAAGTCATGAACCCGCGTTTAAACAGCATAAAAACGGAGTTTCAGTCGGAAGTAATCCACAAAAAACAGGAGCTGTTTCTACTTCAGCCGATTCTAGTCATGTATTATCTACCCCGTCACATGTAAGTAAAGTAAACCCCTAACGAGACCGCTACTAGGAAAATATGAACAGAACCATATTAAACGGTTGAAAGATACATGTACCTCCTATTATACCTTCGTGATTTTTAACCATTTACTTTTAATCATAATTATGATCGTAAAATGATAAATGGAATAGTTGGCTAGTTAAGTTTAATCCAGTGGTGGCCAACCCAAATCAATCGAAGGGCCAAATTTTCGAAAAAATACTATCACGGCCCACAATAAATTCATTTAAATAAATATAACTCGTTTTTACGATTCAAGTAAACTTAGAATCAATTTTTTAAATTAAAAACATGCTTAATTCGAATATGAATTCTAAAAAAGACAATTATTGATTTGATGTTTAAAATTGTGTCCGGGCCACATCAAAACGCTTAGCGGGCACCGGTTGGCCATGGCTGGTTTAATCTTATTTGATAATTAATTTTCTTTGTTTTGGTAAAAACCATGAAAAATATATTAAAGGTATTTAGAAATGATATAGCGCGACAACTTCCACAGTAGGTGTGTCAGGACATCAGCTGCCTAAGAAATTAGGCTTTCCTTTTACTAACAGCCACACACTACGATACAATACCAACGTCTCTTGCGACGAGGGCATAGTGGAAGAACCTTTTATGATTGGGAAATTTAAATCATCATCATTCTATCCGAAATTTTTTCTATTTTCGTCCACCCAACAATCATAAATTATGTAAAAAGTAATTTAAATGAACGAGTAGGTGGTTTGAACCTTTTGTTTACATTGTCACAGTTTTAGAATATTTGTCTATCGAAGTTCTCTAATAAACTGGAAATTATAATCATGATAATTGTGCGGTCGTGCCTATTGAGTAATTTTATTTCTATAGTTATTAAAGCATTTCGAATATCTAGATCAGTGATGGCCAAACTACGACCCGCGTAGAGGTTCTACTTGATCCGCCGAAAATTTTAAATGAAAATTTTTTTTAAATTTATTTAAAAATAAAGTATGACAAAATCTGTCTCGAATTTTACTCCAAAAATTTTTTCACTTTCTATCTATTATGATGCCATCTGTCAATCTGTTTTGAATATAATACCTATAGTTAATGAAATCGTGAAACTTGTAAATATTATTCAATCTCGCATTTCCAGAACATTCCATAATAAATTAAAGATAATTTTTATTTTAGAATCGTTTAAACCTCAATCTATACCTAAAAACCTTATATTGAGTAATTGGAAAAATATGATATAATGCTATTTTATGTTAATAATCTAAAATCAAAAACATTATATTGAGTAAATAGAAAAATACGATATGATGTTATTTTATGTTACATGGATTAGATGATATAATGCTATATATATGCCATAAAAAGGATATGTACCCCACTAGTAAAAGTTAAAAAGGGAAAAGTTGTTTAATTATAACAGTCATAATATGTGCCAATCGAATACTAAAAAAGGGGAAAAAAATTTTTTAATAACATTCTCTACAAAGTTTAATCTCAAATTTTATGATTAAAGAAATATAAGTTTGATATGTATATAAGTGCAATTTTATTTACATTGATTGGAATACAACCTTCAGTACAACAAATGAAGTAGTGAAGTAGTGAAGTAGTGAAATGGGTAACATACTTGACACATACATGCACAAATTGATATAGTTTATTTATTGATAAAATATTTTTTTGTTATCGATTTTCTATTTTTAAACAAATGGAATTTAATCAATGGGCATGTAATTAATTTGTACTATTAATAGTAACCACCCTTCACCAAATATCAACCTTAAGCTTAGAGACATCGAGTAACCTACCCAACACGCCACCTCGGTGAACTGGCCAATCACCATCGACCATAGAGAATTTCGAATCAATCATCTAATACTGACATGAATCGACCTACACATAAATCGGGACAAGAATAAAGGACAATAAAAAACAAATTCACATGATGATATAAAAGTAGCAATATAATTGTCACAAATTTACGACTTAAATATAATAAGAGTTAATGCAGCATTATATTTTTTCCACAATTCGAAAAAAATCCGTTGAAAGCCGAAGCAATTGTTGAAAAATCTATTCAAGTAATTATTGATGAACTTGGGCAGACATCCTTAACAGGATGCGGGTTGAGCTGGAAATGATAGAATTATGCACAAAACTTAGGTGAAACCTAGGTGAAAGCTAGGTGAAACCTTAAAGAATACCGGACAAAATTTTAAAATAAACCTTAGACCAGTGTTTCCCAAAGTAGGGTGCCAGCGACACACTGGTGTGTCGCTAAATTGTACGTTTTTGCTACTAAATTTCAAATAATTAAAATTTAACCAATAAATATCTAGTAGGTCAAAATTTTGTAACGTTGGCGATCTTAATATTGTAACATAAAACTATATTGTAGGGTCAAATGAGATTTTCCCACCAATTCATTATTGTAATTTGAAAAGAATATTTATTGTTTTAAGGTTACTTATTACCATTCGGAAAAAAATTCTTGTCTAAAATATTTTGTTTTCTATAAAAATATTAATCAATCGTATTGTTCAAAAGTTCTTCTTAATACATTACATTTCGTATCTCGTTTTATAATTGGGTGAGTACCATTGATTATTATAATTGATGTCCGTTATTTATAAATTCAATTACATAGCCGTAAGATTCGATGGATAAATTTATTATTCGAAAAAGATCAGCAAACACAGAAGAAATCGTTATCAAAAATCCAAAACCTGGTGCGGTTAATTCCAAAGATTCTACGGTGACAGTTGAAACAGCTGCAAAAAGTAATTTAAATTATACAAACGACACAGAGAATGTTGCAAAAAAAACTAAAGTAGCTTGCCGTAAGCATAATATTACATATTTAAATATGGGATTTTCATGGGTCGGTAATGATACATCTCCAATTCCATTGTATTGTGTGTGATGAAAAACTTTCAAATGAGTCAATGGTACCAAACAAGCTAGAACGTCATTTCAAATCAAAACATCCAAGTTTATCTACTAAAACTGCAAATTATTTTCTAAGACTTGGATTCAAAAAAATTGCAACAAAATAGATTTTTAAAATCGGTAAAGGTATCTGAGAAGGCTCAAGAAGCCAGCTATATTGTTGCCGAGCTCATTGCAAAGAAAAGAAAGTCACACCTTATAGCTGAAAGCCTTATTTTACCGGCTTGTCAAATAATGGTGAGAACAATGATAGGAGATGAGGCTCAAAAAGAAATTATCAAAATACTACTTTCTAACAAAACTATTAGTAGAAGAATCTTGAGTATGTCAGAGGATATTGAACAACAGGTAATTGAACTCATCACTTCCGAAAAAATGTTTGCATTACAAGTAGATGAGTCAACTGACATTAGTGGAAAAGCTGAGTTGTTAGCTTTTATAAGATTTGTTAGGAACGAAAATATAGTCAGTCAATATTTTTGCTGTAAAGAGCTAAATGAAACTACAACTGGTCGAGACGTTTTTAATATAATTAATAATTATTTGGTAATTTATAGTATTTCGTGGAAGTTTTGCAATACTATTTGCACTGATGGAGCTCCATCTATGACAGGCTCAATAAAAGGATTTGTAACTATTGCTAAGGAACGAAAACCCTGCTATTATGACTACTCATTGCTTTTTACATCGAGAAGCGTTGGTTGCGAAATCTATTGTCACTGATTTGAAAATTATACTCGATCAAGTAGTGAAAATGGTAAATTATATCAAGAGCAAGCCAAAAAATATGTGATTATTTTCAAAATTGTTCGAATCCATGGAATCTGATCATTTGACATTGATCATTCACACTGAGGTAAGATTGCTTTCAAAGGGAAAGGTTCTTTCAAGATTTTACGAATTGCGTATTGAGCTTCTAATCTTTTTTACAATGGAAAACAGCGAATATTGTGATTTGTTGAGTGATGAAATTTGGTGCTCAAAGCTTGCTTTCCTCGCAGATATTTTCGCTCATCTTAATCAATTAAACTCCAGCATGCAAGGAGAAAAGGAAAGTATTCTCAGTTCTTTTAGGGATCAATAGTTAATCATCAATTCTCAGTTCTACTGGTAAGTTACATGCTTTTAGGGATAAACTGAATATGTGGAAACGGCGTGTGTTACAAAAGAATTTCGAAATGTTTCCCTTAACAGCAAATACTTCATTTAATAATGAGGTTTTAAAGCTTATTGCTGATGCATTAAGTGTTTTTTATGAAAAAATAGATTTTTATTTTCCTTCAATCGACATTACCCGTTTTGATTGGGTACGTAATCCATTTAGCAGCGACTTAGGACACAACACAGCTACAATTGAAAGAGGAAGAAGAATTTTTGGAAATGCAAAATGATCGAACAATACGAATTAAATTTAATATCGACGAATTAAGTGCCTTTTGGATAAGTGTATCAAGAGAATATCCAGCTTTATCAAAAAAAGCTATAACGGTGTTCTTGCCCTTTTCCACGTCTTATTTATGTGAATTAGCTTTTCGGCACTCAGCGAAATAAAATGTAAAAAGCCGAGAAAAACTGCTGTATGTTGAAGAGGAATTAAGAGTGGCTTTATCAAAAATTCCACCACGTATAAAAAACTTGTGTTCAGAACACCAGGCGCATACTTCACATTAATTTTTTACTTTTTATAAACTTTTATTCTGCAATTTTTATAAATAAAATGAAAGACTTAATTTTTATTGTAAATATTTTTTTATGATATGTGGATATTATATTTAGTTGTGTCGCATAATTTGAATATCTTGACTTATGTGTCACTAGGTAAAAAAGATTGGGAAACAGTGCCTCAGACTATTTCTAATTTTTCCCATCGGACAAGTAGTTGAATTAACGGACTGTCCGGTTCAAAACCGGATACCTAGCAATAGTAGGTACTGAGAATTTTATGAATTCATTAAACAAGAAATATACATGGAAAAGTCTACATAAATAAGCAAATTATTTATTATGTTATTGTTAAAAATTTCGCAGTTTTCTTTTTTTATTTATAATTATTTGATATATAGAAATACATAAAATATTAAGGTTTTTATTAATATTTATATAATAAGAATAGCAAGGAACTACTCTGATCATTAAAATTGTAAATAATTTGTAGGAATTTTCGTATTTGACTTTATTTAAACTAATGTATATAAATAAAAATTAAACAAGTATCTATGTATTTTTTTTGGTAATCATCTATGAGTGATAGTAGATTTTGAATTTTAGTTTTAATTTATATTATTTTTGTACTTAACCCAAATTTTAAAAATTCAAATTTCATTTTGAAGAGACAATACGAATTAAAAGAAATGAAAAAACTGAAAACAATTGAGAATGAAAAATTTAGTATTCAATTATAGTTTATTTAACCTAAAATTACTAATGAGCTGTAAAAATAATACCAAGTACATCAAAATAAAATTGTACAAAACTAAGTTGAATACAGTATTTTTTACTGATCGTTATAATACCAACTTTTCTAACAAACCGAGGTTCGCACAGATTTGCAACCACTATGACAATTTTATAGTTGCGACAATAGATAAACTAGAAATCGAATCAGAATTCAACAATAATACGATAACAAAATTAAAAAGACTATTCTTCGGATATTCCTTCATGAACGATAATCATCCAAAACGATTTAGGTAGATTTAGCAAATGTCAAACATCGGAAAATGTTCAAAATTTAACTAATTCAAAATTAGTGCAATTAAGTTAGGAAAAAGATTTTCATAATAATATGAATTATAAATCACAATTATGTTTCATTAAAACTGATGGAGTAAGGCAGAAAGGGAAGTATCTAATATTTTGTGAAATAAAGATTAGAAAATAAACAAGTCATTCATTTACAAAGCTTTTTTCAATAAACAAGATAATTTAACTTTAAACGTGACGGCTCACAGCTCCACACTTTATTAGTTATTACAACATACGATATTCACAATTTCCACCTAAAATTTAAAAATCTTCTTCTCCAAGTTATCTATTAAATTAGTGACGATATTTAGATTGTTATATTGTTTAAATATTCGGATTTTATATTAAATATATATTTAAAAATAGAGTGTTAGTTTAATGATTATGGTGAGCTTCTTTTTGGGCGCTTTTTTGTGGTTAGTTAAAAAAACTAACTAAATGATTGAAGGAACCTGGAGCTATTTTAAAAAGAAATTTAGGGCTCGGAGCATCACAACTGCTTGCAACATTACCGATTTATTTTATGAATTCATGTTTAAAAGAAAGTATGGTGAGAGATCATTTATTAGGATAATGGATTAAAAGCATTATTATTTTTTGCCTTTAAAATACAAATCTATTTTATAAACTTGTTAATTTTCTTATTTTAAATATATTTTATTTAATTTTAAATATTTATAAAATAAAAAATAATCAAGGATTAGTTTTTATTTAACAAACCAAAAAAAGGCCCGTTTATATTGTTCTTGGTTTTTGTCTAGAATTTTCTTTTATTTTACATTTTTCACAGTTCTCTAACTTCGTTCGAGTTTGTTTTTGTACTGTTGTGCTTTTCTGTTGTGTTTAAGTCGATTTTCATCTGATACTTCTTGCATTTGTTTGATTTTATTTTTTAATTAAAATGTTTTTATTTTCTGTTATTTTACTCTTAATTAATATTTTTTATTTGATGTGGTATATTTTTATTTACGTAAACTTACTGCCAGGTGTGCATGTTATGTACCACAACATTTCATCACTTTTTCCAAGATTTAGGTCTATAATTCAGTTCTAGCTCAACACTACTATGAATCGAGCACAAATCCATTATAGCGAAAAAAGGGTCAAAAATGTTTTTAAGAAGTCAATACGATTAATAGGAAATTGTATTCTCTATACTTTTACAGAACACCACTCATAAAATAAAAATAGTGAACACCACGATTCCATTCAGATCCGAATGCAAGGAGCTCCGCAGTGATTAAAAAAGCTTACTCGGGTTTATTCATCTGATTACTACAGCCATCTTTCTAATTGATAGTTTCATACAATAAAATTTTTAGTGGTAATGATGCTATGATTTGAATTTATGTTATGGTACTGATAACTGCCGCCTGTAAAAAACACTTCAAATCATGTCAATATAATCATAATAATAAAAATATCAACGAATGCAGCCTCGCTAAATGCCCGCCTGCACGTAATGTTTTGCCTGCAGTCTTTCTTGTATACGATGCTCCAGCCTATCAGTATTATCAGTACAAACCTCATTAGTTAATGCAAAGTGCAAAATTTGCCGTCAACACGTAATGTTTTGTATGACAAATGACAAAACATTAGTCGTGCGAACGGACCTTAGTGTACATATCTGATGGTCTGGTACCAGCAAAAGATGTACGACGATAATCCCTCGCACCTACGGCAAAGTTGTCGTAGTTGTCTGATTTAGTTGTTCTGGTCTAATTGAAAATATTAGTCATTTATGATAGTTTGTGGCATTTAAGCGCTGTAACTTTTCGAATTAGAATTTATTACATTTGTCTTTTGTTTGTGTTTTTACTTATATTGTGTTTATTTTCTGAACCATGTTTTTAAAGCAAGGAAAAGTTAACGAAGAGTGTCGGGTTGTGCAGAAAAACTGGAGAATATCGTACTTTTTGGTTGACATTAAATGAAAGCCGACGTGTTTAATTTGTAACAAACAGATTGCTGTTGCCAAAGATTATAATGTTCGAAGTTTAATAAATACAGCAGAAAGTTACTTGAATATAAAGTTAAACAATTATAACAGTCATTGAATAAGCAGCAGTCAGTATTTAAGAGGGTTAATGAAGTCGGTGATGCTGCAGTTAAGACAAGTTACAGGATTGCACATGAAATAACTGTGTCATCGAAACTTTTTTCGGAAGAGGAAGGAAATGTATGTTGATGGCTTCAAGAAAGATATTTGCCCAAAAAAACATCCAGCTTTTGCGAACACGACAACTTTGAAAACATTGATATGGGCACAATTTATGAGTTTAACCACAGATGGAGCACAACAAATGGTTGGTAGAAAACCTGGAGTGGCAACAAAACTAAAGGAAAAACTGTTATCTGTGAATCCAAATCAGAAATTTTATAATTTACATTGCACTATACACAGAGAAGTATTGTGCAGCAAAATATTAAAAATGGATCACGTCATGGGTGTCGTTATAAAGGCAGTGAATACCATTAGAGCGCGAAGCCTAAACCACAGGCAGTTCAACTGCTTTTTTGAGGAAACTAATATAACAGCTGGGTTGCCATATCACAATGATGTTCGCTAGTTAAGTCGAGGAGTTGTACTGAAGCGATTTTAAGAACTACGTAGAGAAATACAAATGGTCATGGAACTGGAACACAATGAAGTGCATGAACTTAAACATGATAAATGGATTCAAGATCTGGCTTTCATGGTGGATATTACCGGACACTTAAATGTTCTGAATACAAAAATGGAAGGGCGCAATAAACTGGGAACAGAGCTTTATGACTCCATTCGTACCTTTGAGATAAAATTACAGGTTTCTGAAAGGCTGCTAAAAGAGTAATTTTGCACACTTTCCCACCTTTAAGTCCTTGCAAGGCACAACTGAACTTCCCGCTAAAATCAACACACAAACGTACTGCATCAATATTTCCAACTTGAAAAATGAGTTCCAAGAACCATTTGCCGACTTTAAATACCTTGAAATGGACATTGCCATTTTTCAGAATCCGTTCTCGGTTAATGTTAACGAGATCTACTTCAGCTAGAATTACGCTTGAATTGAGCTCTAGTGCGATTCTGTTTTAAGTAACAAATTTTCCAATGTTGATATTGGCACATTTTATCAATATGTTGGACCAAATTATTCTATGATTAAATGTTTAGCTTCAAAGATAAAGACTGTTGGGCTGGAAAGCAAAATCATAATTTAAAAAGCATAGGACAAAAACAATAAAAAATAAAATAAAAAATTGGAAACAAATCAAAAATAAATAAAAATCAAGACAATTAAACAATAAGAATAAATAATAACAAATTAACCAACGAGAATTAAAACAAAAAATAAAAAATGAAAAATTAAGATAAGAAAACCGGAAAAAACAGTAAAATAATGGAAATTAAATAATAAATAAGAAAATAAATAAAAAATAAAGGAAAACAATAAGGAAACACTAAGAAAACCACGAAAAACAAAGAAAACAAATTAAATTAAAAAATTACACCACGCTCAATTTTGATTGGCTCGCATAAAAACAAAATTAGGTATATAAGGGGAACACTGAATCAGAATATTCAGTGTTAACCCAACAATTCTTAAGGTAAAATTTTTGCATATATTCACATTCAGTGTTAACCCAACAATTCTTAAGGTACACAGAGCATTCTAGGATCAATCAACCGGACTAAATCAGAATCAATTATTAATTTCCGACAACAAATCACTCGTGGACTTCAATATTTTAGCGAAGCAGTAGTATTGAGATAAAAAGTAAATTTTTACCATTTATAAAGTTTCTAAATTTCTATGGATGAATTAATATAAATTTATTCTTGGTAAAGGGTTCCGTTTCTTTTGTTCATCAGTAATTAATAGTATTAGTAAAATTTTCAGTTATTTTTATGTTTCGAATATATTTGTAATTATCTATTTAGAATAAAATTTTGATACAAGTCGAATTCTATTTAGTATTTTGTATATATTTTACATAAAAGTTCGATAAAGTAATATTTTGAATTTCGTTATAATGATGATAGTACATGATGCGAAGCTGAGGTTCGGCTGGCCACCGCTCGAAGGACACTGGTTGTTCCTCCTGCAAGAACGTCGGGTGTGACTTCAGAGGCGCAGTGGTTGAATATTGGTCATCGTGGGGGCTTCCTCAGTGATCCGTCCCCACGGGAAGGAGAAGTATGGATTTAGAAGCATAAAACAGAAAATAAAATGACAAAACTGAATAGAGAAAAACATGGTTGTTCAGCATGAGTACTCACCAGTCTTCGCAATGAGTAAGGTGGCCGGAATATCTTTCGTTTAGTACCGATTCGAAAAGCGAGCATCCAGTAGCTATCGTAGTTTGAGGCATTTGAACGCCCAATCTGACGTTAATTCCTTTCTGGTGAAAATTCTGATTTATACATCGAAATCGGTAAGACTATCCTGAAGTAGCAAGAATCATAGATCGAGTATAATCTTTTACACTCATGGTGAACGGTCATCGATACCTAAATCGTCTTAGAATAGTTGAAAATTCCGAATTTAGACCTCGTCGAACTATCAAATTTGTCTTGAGGAATATACTTAGGGTAACGAAGCCGAGACCCGAATTTCGATATAGGTAATTCCATAGTTTCAGATAATCAGATATCCATCGATCGGCGATGTACTTTTAAGAAAATATACCATATTAAGATCCAACTGTGTAGGTTCTTGCGTACTATGGTCGATAATTCCGTCACTTAGATAATTTGATAAGGCACTACTGAATCGTAGTATGAACCAGATACACCTTGATAAGAATATGCAATAGAATGCTCCTCAGTTGTTGAAATAACACATATGATCGCACCTGGATAATCAATTAAACACAACCACTCACCTGTGAATGTCATACACCACGATCACAATCGACGGGCAGCTAATCCACCCGCATTTCTACTCACACTGACTGCTACTACCGATTTATCTATCGCGTGAAACAATTACATGTGGAGATTCTACTAAGAGAGTGGCTGAATAATCATAATATGATAAAAATCGACAGCTAACTACGGGATACCGATAAGAAATGGCAAACGGCGGCCGTACAACAGAGAGTGAATTTTTTGTCATAGAATTAAATCACCTAAATGCACTTCGGTACAAAGTTAACTAAAGAGTTCGATAATGATTAAAAATTACTTGTAACGTAATGGATACTGCCTTAATCAATAATTTAATAACTAAGGATTTTAATGATTAAAAATTACTTGTAACATAATGGATACTGTTTTAATTAATAATTAATAACTAACGATTGAATTAATCATTTACTGTTATTGAATCTCCAGAGGAATACTTCGTTCCGTAATAATAAACATGGGCTCATGAACGGCGTAAGGGATAACTTCAGACTTATAGTTACGGTCTACTCGGAGGAATCCATCGAACCTTATTAAAATTCTGAGTAGCCGATCTAGCCCAGCAGAAAATGATTTGAATTTTTTTTATTATTGCAATTAGTTATTTACATTTATCCAGGTTCCGATGTCTTCTGGTATGTGTTCCGGATGATATGTGTGTGTTGATTTTCTTTTAAATTAATATGATTTTCTTTTCTAATGAAATGATGGTTGATTGAGTATGATGGCAGTCATGAGATGGTTAAATCTAACTCATTCTTAATAGAATATTATTCAGCTTTTCAAAATGTCCAAGGTTCCAACCACCACAGTCATACGTCCCTGTTTCTCTTGCGCGGACAAAAATCAATTAATACAGACGCTCCAGACCCAAAATGGCCTCCTGAAAAAGAAATCCGACCATTTAGAAGGGACGTACTTTTCCCCAAGCCAAATGAAGGTGCGAACAAGGTTTACCCGAGTAGAAAAGTGTAGGGACGACGTGCTAGAAGAGAATCGCGCTTTACGCACCCTTATTAAGGAGCAGTTTGAAGCGTTATATAGGGTGTTCGTACAAGCTTCAGTCACACGTAAAATCGTCAATATCCCACTCGCGGAAGAAGATAATTTGTTCCCGTCCCATCATCTTTCCGGGATTTCGTCGATGAAGCCATTAAATCATGCCAACTTGAACCAATCGAGCATCCCTCAGCCGACAATTCCGGCCGAAGTCGTCTGAACCGTCACAAGTCGCGCTGACCCCAGAATAGTGGACTTAACAACCCCGGTCACTCTTCCGGAGGTGAAGAAGATCAAGAAACGCCGGCAACCATCTAGGGCCGAGCGTACCAAAAGGAGAGGGGCCCTTCAGGCCGAAAGAGAAGCGGCTCTGATCGCCTCTGTTCAACCGTCAGCTCCAATACCTCCCGTGGAGTCCACCTCGCATTCCCTTCCTATCTTCCGGGTCGTCCCGCCCGTCGATTCCTCGTGAGAGGAAAACGCTAAAGACTTTTTCGATCTCGATGAGATCTTTGCCGGAGCTTCTCCGAATACATTATGATCTACATCCCCGTTCATTCTCGAAAATTGTGTAATTCTATAAATGTAATTCTTTGTAATAGTTCGTCAATATATTTTCTGTTGTGACTTGACAAATTAAGTAATTGGAATGTTTGATGGGTGATGAGTGTTTGAACATGAAATTGGGTAGTGAATGATGAAAACAATGGGTGGGGAAGATCGGACAAAGCTGAATTCAGGGAGAATAGAAGTGATGATAATGCGGTAAAATTTGCTGTTGAATGTGAAGTAAATACAAAACTAGCGAGTTGAGTGTTGCGGTGGAGTTTGATTGCAAATCGGAATGATACATGAAATCTTAGAATGACGTAAGTCCTTCTATCGGCAGTCGAGTTGCGATGGGGAGTAGTCCTAAGGCAGGGGCTCACCTGCTCCATCGTAACTCGCCGACGTGGCACAGTACCAACATGATGTAAGTCATGGGTGTCATGGTCGGAGTATGATCGTGTGGGTATTGGTTAAGGGTCCCGTGGAATGAAGAAGCTATGTGTGCGGTTAGGACTATCAACTCCTAGTGTAACAAAGCATTTTTGACCCGACCCAAGACCCAGCATGACCATGTTCGGAATTACATACGTATGTGAACAGCATTTTTCTGTAAAGAACATAAATAAAACTCGGCTTCGCTCGAAACTTTCTAACGAGCACCTCTATTCAATACTGAAGGTTGCTACAGCACAGTCATTGGTGCCAAACTTTGATGAACTTGCTAATAGCAAGAGATGTCAAGTATCTGGAGATTCTCATTTACCACTCTCGAATTCAAGTCAATGTCATTGTCAGTTTATCTCAGAATTTTTTTAGTACAATATCAATAAATGTATAAGTATGATGTGATGGATTATTTAATTATCTACGAGAAAAGGCGCTTTTTTTACCTTGTAAATTTATAAATTATTATTAAAAACATAATTTTACATATTTCCTTCTCCGTGTAATTTTCATTATCAGAATGATAATTTGATTTATTTAATACTAAATATACTACTAACAAATTATTTTATGTTTCTTCTATCTTTTTATCTTTTTCAGCTTTACCATGAATTAATAGTTGTAATTGCGAACGAATAAAATGGAGAGAGTACATATTAAATAGATAAATAGCTTGATATGAATAAAATATATCCATTGCATAGGATAAAAAAATCAAAGCTCTTTTCATTTATTCCATGAAGAATTTTACTTCGTCTTAGGATAACAGAGAAGCATAAATATTCTATAAATTTTGTACATACTGCCAATGAATGCAAAATTATTATAATAATCTCTCAATTTTGGTTTTTTTCTGCTAAAATGTTTAAGTATTTTTATAGTTAGCCTTGCAATAAGATTAAGTAACAATAATTTGAAAGATTTATAATGTGTATTGTAGTAGATTGTTGTATTTTTATTGTTATTGTTGTTTTCGACAAAACCTCAATGAGGTTTTGTTTTTTACGATCATTATCGTTCACGTAGTGTAGGGGAAACGAAATTTAACAAAAAACTATATATCGATAATTTACTATACTAAATTATCGCTATATGCATCATTATGTAAAATTACAAAAAAGGAAATCAAAAAATAATCAATAAAATGCCAAATTAAAAAGGAAGAAAGACGAAAGCTACTTTAGATTTATATTTAATTATTATCAGAATTTCCTTCCCATTCACATTCGCTATTTTAGATTTACATCTAATAAATATCGGAATTTCCTTCCAATTTCAACACTACGAAGTATTACTCTTTTATTAAATAAAATTTGTGACTGAATCTAATTATTGTTTATAATTTATTAGTAGTTGCATTACTTTCACGCACATTCACCCCAGCTGTCCCAGCTGTTCTGCAAATTTTCTTTTCACAACTATTAACCAGACAACTATAAACAATTAACAAATAACTGGCAATCATAAGACCTCAACATGTATATATGTCTGCGGCATATGCATCATTATGTATCATTGGAATAAATAATAAACAATGATATAAGCTTGAGAACCCAGTTATTCAACATTTATCAAGCAAACATGCAGGCAATAATAGACAATAGTTATAAGGGTTTATATAATATAACAGGGATTAGGACAATCAAATATTACATTTCAATTACATCACAGGAACAGTATGGTGTATACCAGGGATGGCCAACAAGTCGACCGCAAAGGCTTTAAAAGTAGCCCGCGAAGCCAAAGTTGAACAATTTGCTCTAACTTAAATAAATGTTTGAAATTCTTAATTCTATAATTTAATCTTAAAATAATAAATTATTTGTGAAACTTCCACATAATGTTTATATTTATCCTGATAAGATAAACAATGTAGTAATACTGAACGCGCTCTGTCGGCGCTAGTTGGTAGCTGTTTTTTTTCTCTGTAGCGAACATAGACAGGGCGCATATCAGTATCAGTGTGTGTTAAAGTTAGATAGTAAAGTGACAGTCGGTGATAGCGAACAGAAGTAAATATGTTAGTTATTGTTTTAAATATTCCGTAATAATATCTTTAGTAGGTAAATTCTAAAATAATATTTAACCCTATTATTTTAGAATGAATAATCCAAGTACAAGCCGAAAAAACGTATCATTATCACAGTAGATGGGAAGATTATTTCTTTACTATGATGAAAGATAAATGTATCTGTTTTATTTGCAATGCAACATTAGCTTTGTCTAAAAAAGAAAACGTTAAAAGACATTATCTAACAAATCATAAAAATTAGGAAGAAGATTATCCACGTGGCACTGCGTTAAGAAAAACAAAAGTGCAACAACTGAAGGCACAAATAACTGCACAACAAAATAGTTTTTTAAAATACAATACAAATTCGAATACAGCTACGATTGCTTCATTCAAAGTTGCTGAAACTTTGATTAACCCTCTCCGTATATTTGTCGAATATATTCGACATTAAAGCAAGATGTCACTTCCAGTTTCATAGGCCATTGCAAAAGTACATCGTTTTCACCGCGCATTATGAAAAAAGAAAACAGAAAGATGTGTCCCTTTTCCAGCTTTGAATCCATCGGGATGAAGCGGAAGGTACATTTTGTAACCGTTTTTGTGGGAATAGAACGGGTCACTATAAATATCAGCATTATTTTTTACACGGAGAGGGTTAAACACAACAAACCGTTTTAAGATGGGGAAATATGGAAAGAGGCATTCATTAAAGCTGGAGAAGAATTGTTTCAGAATTTTAAAAATAAATCTGAAATAATGACATCAATCAAAAATGTCGTTATCGCGAAATACAGTTATGCGTAGAACAGAAGGAATGAGCCGAAATCTTGAAGACATATAACATGAAAACATTAATAAATGCGTTGTATTATCACTGCAGTTTGACGAATCTACGGACTATATCGGTACTGCACAATTATGTGTTTTTATTCGAATGGTTTTCGATGATATGTTGGTTACAGAAGAATTTTTAACTATTATTCCAATGCATGATCGCACAAGAGGTCAAGATATCTTTGATTTATTTAAAAATTATATTGCACGAACAAATTTTCCAATCTGCAAGTTGGTATCAATAACCACTGACGGAGCTCCAGCAATGATTGGCAACAAAAGTGGCTTCGTTGCTTTGTGTAAAGGTGATGATGACATTCCAAATTTTATTGACTATCATTGTATCATATATACTCAAATATTATGTTCAAAAGTGTTAAAATTCAATCATGTTATGGATGTTGCATTTAAAATTGTAAATTTCATAAGATCTAAAAGTTTGTCACGTCGTCAGTTTCGCGCATTGCTGAATGAATGCGGTGAAGAACACAATGAACTGTTACTTCATACTGATGTAAGATGGTTAAGTCGTTCTACATTTTTAGCAAGATTTAGAGAACTTCTACCACAAATAACCTCATATTTACAATCTAAAGGTGATTCATACTCGCAATTAAATGATCAAGAATGGCTTCTCGATCTTGCTTTTTTCTGTGATGTTACTGAAAAATTAAACCAATTAAATCAGCAACTACAGGGTAAAGGTAAAACAATAATACATATGATTAGCATTTTGAAGTCATTTAAGGAAAAATTAAATATGATTGCAGTGGAACTAAAGCGTCGTGATTTAAAACACTATCAAAATCTGGCAGATGAATCTAAAAATGACAAGACTGTTGCTTACGACAAATATGCTGATGTTATGATGTTATTAGAATGCTTCTAAATGAATTTGATAGAAGATTTCTCAAACTAAGTGAACTTGAAAATATTGCCTGTTTTTTATCTTACCCATTTAATGACATCGACGTTGAAAGTCTTGCTCAGAAACTTCACAATTTTCTTAATACTACAAATATAGCAGAATTAGAAGAAATACTAAATATTAAATGCGATATAAATCTAAAATCAATGGTTTCAGATAGCAATTTTTGTAAACTAATAAGCAAAGATAAATATCCAAATATTTGGACAATTGTTGCTCGCTTCACTGCTTTCTTTGGCTCCACATTTTTATGTGAATCAGCATTTTCTTATATGAATGCGATCAAAACAAAACAGCGATCGCAAATAACGGATCTACATTTAGAGTCATGCTTAAGAATGGCTTTAAGTTCATGACCCAAATTTTGAGAAACTTGCTGCTCTTATGCAATGCCAGGTTTCATCCAAAAAAAAATTGTTTTGTTCGTATTTATTTCTTGGCATTGTTTTTTTTATAATTTTAATAAATATTGTTGGAATTCATAAAATAAAAAATATATCGTAGGCTTAGATTGCAAACCTGCTAACTCATATTCAGCATATTTTGCACAACTTTCTTAAAACGCATAAATTTTTTGCTTGTCACGTGATTTCAATTAAATAGGTGCATAATAGCGGTGTTTCATAGCCAATGTAAGGTGTTTTTCTCTTTCTTATAGTGTGAAAATGTAATTTTTGACCGAAAGTGGAAGTTTGCAATTTAAATCGGCGATATAATGACTTCTTTAATTACCTTCTAAAATTTTAAAATTATTTGCCCATATCCACAGTCGACCGCAGACTATATTTTATGGAAAAAGTAACCCCTAAAAGCTAAATGTTTGACCACACCTAGTGTATACCGTCAGATACGAAACCTGTGTGTTGCGTGATAGTTACACAATAAATCATTTTAATGGTGATTGTGTAATATATAACATTCGACTCCTTGACTACTACCGTAAAGTTCTGAATATAATACCCGGGTACTCTAATTTAGGGATTGCAATACCGGGATCCCGGTATTCCAGGAAAAAATCAATAAAAATCAATACCGGTATTATATTTTTTAAAACCGGTATTTCGGTATCGGTATATCAAATTAATCCCATAATACAATCATGAAAGCTTTTAAAAATACTTTTACACATACATGAATAAAAGATAAAAGTATTACAAAATTTCTCGAAAAACGAAAATATAGCTTTATTCACATTCGTAAAAGCTTTTTCATATTTGTAAAAGCTTTTTCATATTTGTAAAAGCTTTTTTATTCGCATGCAATCATAAATGTTATATTTTTGATACAACATAGAACATAAAAGTAGTTTTTCATTATTAATTTAGAGAGCATATATCAACGGTGGGCAAATGCGGCTCTTAGAGCCGCATGCGGCTCTTCGTTGAGTAAACTGCGGCTCATTGATAATTGAATTTTTGATAATTGAATTTGAAAATTGAATTCGATTTTTTTATTTTGAAATTTTTTCAACTGAATTTTTAAAAAAAAATTTTTTGTTGCAATTATATTTTCATAAATGTTAAAAATTAACGAAACATTGTTTTTCACATTTTACTGCTTTTTAAAATTATTTTGTAGTAGGCGGCGCTTTGTTATAACAACGAGAGAGAAGCAATGAAAATAAATTTAGTGAAATTTAGTGAATTTTGATTAGTTAGTATTTTTGTTTGTACAATATTGCGGTCGTTTGTATATTTTAGTATAGTTTTCTATTCGTGTTTTTTGAAAAATTTGGTAAGAAGATTTTTTATGAAGCATTTTAAAATTTTAAATTAATTAAAATTAAATTTATGTCTTTTTATTATTTTGTTTAAATTTCAGTAATATAAATTATTCAAATTTATTATTACAATGACCTCAGAAAACATCAAAAAACGAAAATACAAACAAGAAAATAGAACTTTTCAAGAAGAATGGACAGAAAAGTTTTTTTTTATTGACAATAATGGTAAATCGTTGTGTCTTATTTGTAAAGTTACAATTTCCAACTACAAAGTAACCAATTTACGTCGACACTATGAAGTAAGTCATCCACACTTATCAATTCAATATCCACTCAATTCAAAATTGCGAACAGAAAACTTAAGTCTTTGCAATCAGGGCTTCAAAACCAACAAGGACTAATGTCTTCTTTTAGTCGAGAAGATGACAGTGCCAACGAAGCTAGTTTTTTGATAGCTTGGAATATAGCTCGTGCTAAACGTACATATGGAGAAGGTGAATTTATTAAGAGAAACTTGGAAGAAGTGATTAAAGTTTTGGATCCGGATAACTCAAAACTACATAAATTGATCTCACGTATTCCTATGTCACGTCGTACAACTGCGCGTCGAATTGGCCATATATAATTAACTGAAAAAAAATATTGCGTACATTATTAAGTTTACTTACAATGAAAGAGAAGCTAGAAATGGAAATATCAAAAAGAATAAAAATAAATGAGAACTGTAACTTTAAAACAAAAAAATACAAAAGATATATCAGGGGGAAATATTTACACTTGGTACGAAACAGTCTTCTTTCAATTCCCCACACAAGCGTGGAGTCAGAAGCATTTCCTACGGCTGGTATATTGTGCGCCAAGATTAGATCGCGATTGGGCGACAAAAGCTTAGATAAACTTACGTTTCTGCGGACATATTTAAATAACTTAAAAAAATAAAATAATTATTTCAATTTATTCTTTATTATTAATTTTTGAATGTAAATGAATAACTTTTTTTACTTTTAATGTACAATAATGTTATTATTAATTTTTAATGTAAATAAATTACAGGTGGTCCAACATCTCAACCTTTTGTGCTGTTTCCAGCGTAACCCAGAATACAAGATTGCTTTTGCCAATTGACACCCGATGAGCGATCATCGTTGGTAATGTGTTAACTGGGTGAGTACTCGCAAAAAGTGAGCGCACTACTTGCACTATAATTGTCGAGTACTCTTTGGGTCCACGGACTATCAATAGAAGATTTGTGTCCGATTTCAATGGTCCCTTGCCTTTATTGCTTTCCCAAAAACGCAACGCACACCTCATCACTCAACTTCATCATTCAACATGCTAGAATTCAGCCTCAAAAGTCTACAATTTTATTTACATCAATCCGGTTCTGTACATCAACCATCAAGCGGTGTTGACTTGGCTGCTTCTGCTTCCAGCCGTTGTTCGGCTAACCGCAGTCGTTTGATCCGCTCACGACCATCTCGGTCTAACCGCTTTCGTTTGGCTTTGGGCTTGGGTGGATGCATCTCAGCCAGTTCTATAGCCATAGGTCGAATGGCTGCCGTGACATGTTCGTCGATGGTCTGTTGATTTAATTTGGTCTCCATGGCCCGCATTTGTAGTTTCAGGGCTCGTATTTCGGTCTTGTCATGGGCATTCTGGAGCTGCAGATGCTCAATCCGGCAACGTTCTTTGAACTTATTGACACTGGACTGGAGTCGCTGGGCCTGCTCCGTCTTTCCGGAGGCCTTCGAATAGCTTATACACTAAATTATAACATACTTAAAGGCATACCCAAAACTCAACTCTCTTTATATGTACAATAATCATTAATTTTTCCCCATATGCTAAAGTCCTAAGCATACTTAAAATAACATAATTCATTATGACGAGTGAACCAATTTTATTCATTAATAATAAGTATAGTCTAAAACACAATGTCCAGACAATAGAACCCAATGTGATCACAAAAAGAAAATTTATTATTGTTATTCAGGTCTAATCACCCGTCCGTCTTCAACTGCGTGGAGTCGTCTTGCGGGGACGACCGCGTTTCCTTCCTCCCACTGGCTCTCTTTCGACCTCTTCGAGGGGCCGACCGGCTGCGACCGCTCGGAGCTGAGATTGAATCCGCCGGAGTTCTCGTTTAGCAGTTTCCACGGCGTCGATAGCTCGATCCCGAGCTTCCACCAGCAAGCTATTGCACGGTTCCGTCTTTACCCATGCCTGTGCATCGGGTTCTGCCCCACTGCGAATCACGGGACCCCAGTTGTCGAGATCCAGGCCCAGATTCCAGTCGTGGATTCGGTACCATATATAACGAGTACGGAGCCGAGTTATCATTTCTTCTTGTCGGTAGTCTTCGCTGATTGTGTTGGATTGTGACATTTCTAAATATTTTCATGATTACAATAGGAATATAACTAAAGGGAATCTCATCTTCCCCAACTACCCAAAATAACACATGAACCTTATTTCTTAATTTGGATAATTCGGGTTAGTCGATACATCTTCGTTGGCTTAACCGGCCACTTGATAGTTGGTATATTCCAGAGCGAATTCCTAGGCGTATGTGTACCAAAGGTTATTCAATTAATACTACCTTCCCTTACTACTCCTAGCTATTAATTTTAATATTACCCCTAATTACCGGGCTTACTCGCCAATCAAGAATTTTTTTTTATTATTATTACATTAACAGTTTCCCTTCTAATATTCGATCAAAAGATGGATTCCTTGTTTTAGTTATGTAAAATTGTACTTGATTATGTAATCAAACACTTCCGAAATCAAACTTAATTTTTATTGGAGTAAATATGGTTTTATTGTGAAATGATAATTATGGGTAGTGGTGGGGTAAGTCACAGTGTCAATTGGTAAAACATCTTTATATTATTTTAGGGGCAACTTGGTATTCAAAAAAAAATTTGGGTGTGAAATGATTGGAGACGCCTATGGTCCACGATCACATGATACCCAGTAAAGTTATTTGGCATGACAATCTCGGAAAGCTCACAGTGAAGACGGTCACAAAAGCTCGCACCGTCCCTCGACTTCTGGAATAATATCGACAGGCGAAATTCAACTTATCTCATTTATCGAACTTGCATTATTATTGGTTATAATAAATTGTTGCTTTTTATGTTTGATGTTTTATTTGATCATATCGATATGTTCCTTTTACTCCGACTATAGTCAAATTATTATACATAATTTTTATACATAATAATATTATATGTCATTATATACCACTTTATATCATCAGAAGTAATTAATCAAACAGGTTATTTACCTAAGGTAAACTGAGAGATTTTAAATCCAATAAATAGCCTGTTAACAGTAGTTATTAATAACTACAGGTAATTACTCACAAAGTTATTAATTATGATTTGAGATGCGCAGCATAATTGGGTTTTTCTACGACGGGTACATCAGGAATATTACGATTGAAAAAAAATCAAATTTTATTTTAATATAGAACTCGGGCCACTTGGCCAAAAAGGGGAGATCAATTCTCGCCCTTATGTAATCTCCAGCTTTTATGGTTAAATCTTCAGATGCTAGAGTTAAAAACTCCTGCATCAAACGTTTTTTCCTGAACACTTCAGTCGGGATGGGTATCAGATAATCACGGCGAGCCGTGTCCTTTCTGAAGCTCCGGGCATTGGCTCATTCATATTTTACGGTTTTATTGAAATTTCATTTATTATAGTATAGATTGGAAGGATGGTGTAGAGGCAGAAATAAGGATTCGGTTTGGTTGAGGTTGGTTGTCGTGGAGTAGATTAATTTGAGATTAATTTCACCAGATCCCAGGTAGATTCTGATGTAATCCGAGCAGATCTGGATGGGTTTTTCCAGATGGAGTTTGAGAAGATGGAGTTTGAGAAGATGGAGTTTGAGAAGATGGAGTTTGAGCAGATGGAGTTTGAGCAGATAGAGTTTGAGCAGATGGAGTGGCTTCATATTATAGACACATAAAATTATAAAAAGGAAAAGGGGTGGATTTATAAAACTTCAAACTATAAATTCTTTTGTTTGTAAGTAGGATAGGGAGGGTTAGTGGGGATATAGATATACAGCATATTTTAAGGGTGAATTATAAAATTTTGATTTATAAATTTTGTTTGTGAGAAATGCAAAGCAGCGTTAGCATAGATGGAGGCCTTCGGTTACTATAGAGGGGGGGGGGTGGTTTCGCAGATTTCCAACTTTACAAAATTTTAAAATGAACATTCTTTTATTCACACATAATGTATTGAAATAATAGTATGATTATAGATATCACTGGACTATAGGGGGGTGATTTATATGGTTTAAGATCGAGAAATTTTCTAATTGTAAACGATGGATCTACGTAGTATATTATAAGATACGTAGTGGTGGCATAATCTTCGATGTACCTGATTCTAGAAGGTAGTTGATAAGGTTGAAATTTTTATGTTTCCTATTTAGAAGTAAAATATACATATACACACATGCATATACACAAGGGCATAAATACAGTTGTATAAGTGGTTATAAAGGGGGGTGATTAATAATTATTATAATTTATAATTTTTATAAGTGTATTTAAAAAGTCTTACTACGTACAGCTATATATAAGTCATTAAGGGGGGGGGGGTGATTTGAAGATTATAATTTATAGATTTTTAAGAAATTTAAAGAAAACTTGCTTGCTTTCAGGGCCTCACTGTGCTCCCAACGACAAGCCCTAATGTGAATGTATTCGGTAATATACTACCGTATTATAATAACGATAACGAGCTCTAAGAACTCCATCGCCCAGAGGTAATTCATCGACGAACCTAGGGGCCTATACCACTGAGTCGGTACGACCTCCGACCACCCCACCATTTATAATATAGAGGTGCTTGCCAGGCAGTGGCCTGCAGACGTCAAGGCTGCTTGCACAATGACGTTAAATTTATTAATGAAAATTTTGATGCAAGACGGATCAAAATCGACAACGAGTTCGTTCAATGTTGATCAATCTTGTATTAGGTAACAAAAAAAAGGAAAAGGAAATACCTTTAACATCATCATATTAATAATAACGCATAAATACATTTAACATAATCATTTTAATAATAATGCATAAAATATAACAATCTTTCTTACTTTAAAGTTTTCTAATAGGGCAACAACAAAAAAATTTTTTGGCATAAAGATTAAGATTGTGACTAAAATGCGCTGGAATATATACCTATTTTTGTGTGTGCAAGTACACGTGTATGTATTGATGCATTAAAAAAAACTCGAATTCTTTATATTCTAGAATTTTCTTTTTTATATTTTTAATGGCAATTTTAGTGTCATATTTTTTATTCATTTTTAAATTTTATTTTTTTAATTATTTTTTGTTAAATTTACCTCCATGATGGATTTGGAACGATTCCAGAACATTCCATATTAATTTTAATTTAATTTTTATTTTAATGGTGTTTTCTTAATACCATTTATAAGCCAATCATTCCAAGCTGCTCTAATAAAATGTTTAAATGGATAGTTAATTGAAACACCCAATGGTTGTAAAAAGTACGTAGTTTATGGAGGTATTATGATTGGCTCTGCATTGCATAGCTTCTTTAGTTCTTTTGTCACTTCATCCATTAAATGGCAACCATAAGACTCCATTATTAATAGTAACTTTTCAGTACCAAAAAACTGTTTTCTTTATGAAAACATGTTTTTAACCAACGTAATATTACAATTGTGGTCATCGAACCACCCAACTAACACAAATATCGATGTCTTTTGGTAAATTAACTTTTGGTATTTTTTAATCCTTTTAATATAATAATAGTGCGCACCAATTTTCCCGCAGCTGAGATGCACAGAACAACAGTGAAACGATTTTTATTATGCTCAGTATCCAAACCATCAACTTGTTTTTCACCTTGGAAATGCAAAGTTTTATTATAGGACTTGTCAAAATAACATGGAGTTTCATCCATATTGTAAATACAGTTTTTTGCAAAGTTAATTGTTTTTATATTTACGGTTGTTAAATAATTTTGAACTTTATTCAATAATTCAGTAGCCGTACAATAATCCTGTTGACTTTGGTGAGTTATTTTTCTCGAAATAATCTTGTTTCTGTGACAAACATTTCGAAGCCATTTGCTGCTGCAATGAAATAACCCATTTTCTGGTGAGTCTGGAATGTTTTCTGAATTTTTTTTGCTTGTCTTCGAAGCTCATTATAATTAACAAGTTTTTTTGATCGCTGTTTTCTAAACCAGTCCACTAAAAGATTTTCAATTTCACGAAATTTTGGCTTAGAAACTTCTTTTATTTATTAATCCAAGAAAATCATTCTCCAGACCTACCCATTTCCTGTTTTTATTTCTTTGGTAACCAGTGTCTTTCTAAAAAATGTAATGACTTTCCATTCTTTACTCGCGATACAATTTGCAACTTTCGTTCAATTGTGATATTCTTCCTTTTCGATAACATGACTGTATTAAAATAAAATGTTAAATAAAAAAAGAAAATTTCAAAACAGTAATGACACCTACCTATACTGTGATAGGCCAAAAATAATAATCTAATATATTTTTAAACTTTTTCGATAAACTTTTATTAAAACAACCGATTTCAATGGCGAATTAATTAATTTAATAATAATGATAATTATGCGTGCCAGCATTTATACTTATTATACTTTTACTATATAATAGTATTTGATACTTATACTACAATATATATTTTATTTATAAATTAATTATTTAAATATCCCTAACAGTTGTCAAATGAGAATCGGCCTCCTTGTCTATATTTACACTTGTCAAAATGATGTTTAACAAATATAAATGGATTTATTATATGAAGTTTCACACCATTTTCATAATGGTTTTAGTAGTAGATAGTGGTGGGTTACTGGTGGTTGATTAATTACGATTTTGTGCTGTTACCAGCGTAACCCAGAATACAACATTGTTTTCCGCTTGGTACCCGTTGAGTAATCAACGTTGGTACTGTACCAAGGGGTTGAGTACTCGCAAAAAGTGAGCGCATCCAGGCACTGTAATTGTCGAGTACTCCATGGGTTCACGGACTACCATTAGAAGGTTTGTGTCCGATTTCCTCAGGTCCCTTATCGAAATTGTTTTCCCAACCTTACGCACAAATTCCCATTACTCAGACAATCATATAATAAAATATATCGTGTATTATTTTAATACTACAAAAATATACAAAACGAAATTCATAAAATTTCAAATCGGCTTGTTGGTAGAGCTGGTTAGCCCCGTCGTAGACGCTTGTAATGTTGACGAATTGATATGTCGTTCGTATTCGGCCAATCTGGCCTTCTTTAATTTCTCTCTGATGTTCCGCCCTAGCCGCTTTCGTTTAGGCTTACTTTCAGCGGCTGGGGGATATATCGTTGCGAGTTCAACGGTCAGCGGCCGTATTTGCCTTCCCACGGCCTCCTGTTCAAACTGCTCATTTCGCTCGGTTTCGAGCGCGCGCACCTACAATTTTAGGGCGCGAATCTCCATTTCATCTTGGGCGGCTTGTGTCTGCAGCTGGAGAATCTGGGCTGACTTCTTTTTCATTGCCTCGGGACTAAACCAGGTCCCCTCGAACTCCTGACATTTCCCTTTCAGTTTATCCACTCGGACTCGGAGTTCGTCGGCTTGTTGTTGGGCCTGCTCCCGATCTTTTTGCGCAGATTTTCCATTAATTTATACACTAAAAGGAATTTCATTAGTTTCAATTATACCCAAAAAGAAAATTAAAACAAATAAGTGGTAAGATTAATTAATTAATATTAGCGCTTTACTGCTAGGGCATCTTTATAACCCCTCCATCTACCAATTGATTCATAAAACAAAAAAATCCTTTATTTAAGAACAAAAACCCGACGACTTCTAATATTTAGTTAATATACAAATGAAAAATGAGATTGACTAAATTAAGTTAATTGTCATCCCACAATCACGTTTGGCGCTTGCGGGGCCTCCCTCTCTTTCGTGGGGGTGTCTCGGCTTCTTCGAGTTCCTCCAGGAACACTCCCTCTCTCTTGGCTCGGATTTGTAATTCGATTTTCTTAAGCCGGACCTGAGCGGCTTCTACATCACTTGCCGCTTGATCGCGGGCCTCTTGTAACGTGTTGTTCTCCGGCTCCGTTTTCACCCACGCCGGGGCATCAGGTTCCGGGCCACTTCGGATAACCGGGCCGAAGTTATCAAGATCTAATCCACGATTCCAGTCGTGGATGCGGTACCAAAAGGACCGCGTACGGAGCCGGGTGATCATTTGCCGGTTGGTTTCCTCGTCACTGAAATCATCTGATTGGGACATGCCTGTAATATAAATATTAAGATCCGTGCATAACCAATGTGACTTATAAATTGACGTTACGATACAATATACAAAAATTTCCTTGTTTAAAACAAATAGTACTTTAACTACCAAATTTATTATAATTAATATAAATACTTCTAACATAAAATTTTCGATTTAATTTATTGATATACTTTTTAATTAGTTAAATTAAAGAAGAATTTTATCAAAGTTAATCATTAATGTTAGAAAGTTTAATGACCGAAAATTTCCTAAAGGTCATTTTTGTTTAAAATTACTAAGTTAATTATTTATCATTTATTTACCACTAGTTGGTAATTTAAACTTTTAAATATTAAATTTTTAGGTAATTTTCAAGAATTATAAATAAAATCCACTAACTGCGGGTACACCAGGCGATGGGCACTAGCGACGAGCTCAGTCTCTTGCTCGTCCCCTGGTTGTACTCGTTATAAGTGATGAATTCTTCTTTTAAATATTTAAGGTAATTTATTTATTTGCCTTAAATTTTCGATTCTAGGAATGTTGGGCAATAATTCTTCTGGTTGGAGATTGGTGAGCATGGCTTTGGGGAATCGTCATACGACCCTTGTCGGGAATCGTATTTTGGGGGTTCATAGTGGTATGGTATTTATAATTTACAAAAAATAATTTCTTTTATTTTCTAATACTAGAAATTAATTTACTGGGAAATGTGATTTTATGTTCTTAATGCATTTACAATTTAAAAGGGGTATTTACATACTTCGACAATGTGTTCCCACCCATATCTTCAACTAACCTAGATGGTACCAACATTTTCCAAAAAGGGGGGGGGGGTGTTGCTAAAAATAGCTTTCGGGAATTTTGATCCTTCCTATTGGATCAAAGGGTTAATTCTAAATTTAATTTCTTGGGGAAATCCTAAATCGATATCGGATTGGGATATTGATTTTAAAAATTAATAACAATTGTTAATAATGATAATATATAATCAGTATAGTATTTATACATTTACTAATATATTCCACCATGACTAAGGGTATATGTACGAATATCTACAATTAAGTTATATGTTGAGTTTTTTATTTGTAAGTCGGTCCTGTCTCTGACTCCTCGTGTCCTTATTTTACCAAATCAACGAAAACTCAACACAGAATAACTTTATTCACTTTTTATCACAATTACAATTTGTCACTATTTGCACCTTTCTCTCAATTTGAATTTGGTTCGCTAAGGTAAGAAACCCAAGGGGTAATTACCTTGTCTTGTACGATTTAGCTTCTTTATAATTCACAAATTTTCTCTTTTGACTTGTCCTTGCTGGATTTTCTGTTTAGCTTTTTCCTTTTTCTCTTCGACCAAATGGCGGCTTGCTCATTTCTAAGCTCTCCTTTTATACTGTTTTTAAGAGGCCAATTATCTAACAAAATGAAATTAATTATTTCCCCGGGCACCCTAAGTAAATTTGGAATAGTTCGACAATTATTTTAATTTATTTACCCTGCGATTATTATCCGAATTGTTATTCCTTTATCTGGTGTCTCGGGTCTCACTGCGCACCGGGTTTTCTTCAGTGCTCGGGTTTCCCATGGGCTCGGGCTTTCCATTGGCTCGGGCTTTCCATTACAGATTAATTAATTTTAATTAATTTGTTTTTCCTTATTAACTTTTTCTATGGTCACCCTATTACATTTTTATTATACTTTCTAACCTCGTCTAACAATTTGGCATTCAACCATACCCAATACCCCCGTTCAATATTGATTTTTAATTTTTATTAAATTTTAATTAATTTTGTACTTATATTGATTTTACCAATTTTTGTTCTGTTTTCTGGTACCCTGTGAAATTTATTTTATTTTTGCTCTAACCCCAACATATATATATATATATATATATTAAGGACAATATTAATAATAATAATTAAGTCATATATAACTAATCATAGTATTAATAATAATAATAGCAACAACGGACAACAATAATAATAATGGTAATAATAATAATAATAATGATAATCATAATCATAATGATACTAATAATGATAATAATAATAATAATACTAATAATAATAATAATAATAATAATAATAATAATAATAATAATAATAATAATAATAATAATAATAATAATAGCCTTAATAATAATAATAAGTGATAATAATAATACTAATGATAATAGTATTAATAATAATATTAATAACCTTAACAGTAATACTAATGATGATGCTAAGGATTACAATAACTATACAGTTATTTTATAATCTTAAAAGGATTTTTATGCCTAGAGGCAAGCTTATTATCACTATATATATTTCGAAATTTTAAAGTTGATTATTAATTAGTTTTTTCATATTCTATATTTATACCATTTTGTAAAGTAGTATATCAGTGTTTATAGTTTATATTTATGAGCCTTTCATACTTAAGTATTTATAATTTATAATTTTATATTTTATAATTTACAAATTTATGTTTTATAATTTATAATTTTACATTTTACAATTCATAAGTTTATATTTTACAATTTAGGAATTTATATTCTATAATTTGTAATTTTTCCTTTTACAATTTATAATTTTATGTTTTACAATTTATACATTTATATTTTATAATTTATAATTTTATATTTTATAATTTATAATTCTATATTCTACAATTTATAATTTTATATTTTATAATTTATAAGTTTATATTTTATGGTTTATAATTTTATAGTCGTCTTTATATACCTCTTTATGAATTCCTTTTTATGATCATAATTGTTTTCCAAATTTCTTACAGATTTCTTGGTACTATTTGTGAGTTATAATTTCAGAGTTCTAACACATCTATAGCCTATATATAACTAATTCCAAGTTAATTGACTTTTTATACTAAAATTATTTATTACCATCCCTCGTCTATAATTTATCATCAAAATTTCTCCATTGCTGATTTATATTTTCGGGATCAGTATAATTTGTATCTAAAATCTCGTAATTATTTATAACTTATATTTTTATAATTAATAGAAAAATTCTTATAATTAAGTAATTGTACATTTATAAACATTCTAAGATGGGCACTTGGATTCGTTATAATTAATTATTATAATTATAATTAATTCAAAGACCTATCTAGATTAAGTCCTACTTAGACGTAGGCCGAATATCTTTATCATTTCTATTACTTCGATTACCATAAGCTCCTATTACAAAACCTAATTCGGCATATGTCTAAGCATAACTAAAATTGTTATTACTGATCAACCAGCTACATTAATGTGATTACAGAATTGTGTAAGTTTGGGTATGAGTTCTACTCAAATTATGACATTAGTGTAGTGTTGTTGTCCATGATTTTAAATGTTGATTTTAATTGTGTATTACGTAAAAGGTCGGGAAGAGTTATTGCTTTCGCAGCCCCACTGGGACCACTAGGACAAACCTTAATGTTGTATAGTAAGTCAACCATTTACGGCTGACCTTTAATAAATAAGAAGAGTCAGACGGAGGGTTTCCTCGACTTAACTCCATGGCAGGACCATGAAGTGGTTCGACCTCCGAAGGACCCGAACAAAAAGAACCATATAATATAATATCAATATAATATCAATAATGCATGTCTGCATGTAGTCCTATAAAAGTTTAACTAAATTGGATGCAGGACTGAACAGCGACGCAGGAATACCAGTACGCCACTGATCATTCGTACATCACTTGAAAATTTCAAAAACCAAAATATAAAACCACTTTAATTTTAACATAAATAAATCATCGATAGATACATAATACAATAAAAAAATTTAAGCATTAATACTCACTATTTACGTTGACAAAATCTTGATCAAAATTTGGCATAAAGTGATTAAATTGTGACCGAAACGTGTCGGTATATATACCTATTTTTGTGTGTGCAAGTACACGTGTATGTGTTGATGCATTAAAACAAACTCGAATTCTTTTTATTCCAGAATTTTCTATTTTGCGATTTTGATATTTTTAATGGCAATTTTTGTGCCATAATTTTTGTTTTTTTTTTTAATTTTTATTTTTTAATTATTTTTCGTTAATTTTACGTCCATGATGGATTTGGAACGATTCCAGAACATTCCATGTTAATTTTAATTTTAACTGATGTTTTATGCATTTCTTTTTAAGATTTTTTTATTTTTAATACTAATTTATTTATTTCTCTAACTTTTATTGTTCTAGATGGCTTTTGTGATGGTCATCACCATTTTTATGGAGTGTTCTGGGTTTTTTCTGGAATTTTTACTGTTTTTACCGTCTTTTAAGTTATTCGAGTCTGTTTTTTGTAACTCTATGTTTATTTGGTTATTTTTGAGTTCGATTTTGCATAACTTCTTGCTTTTGGTATAATTTTATTTAATTTCTGTGTTTATTTTTTGTTGTTTTCTCCTTTAATTACCATTGGTTATTTGGTGTATTTTTTAATATTTAACTATACTTTTTGCTTTTTGCATGTTGTTTACCTACACATTTCGGTCACAAAGTATGGTCTTGGGTCTAGAAATCAGTTCTAGCCCAACAATAGAATAAAACTAGCATGAAACATAAATCCAATGAAGTTCGAAATTAATTTCCAAAAAATAAAAAATCCAATTACTGTACCCGGGGTACTGTATTTGGAAAAATGTAGCTATTAGTGTATCCGGGGTACTCTATTCGGGGGGTACTATATTCAGAACTTTACGGTAAATGATAATTACGATACAGGACAAATTTTGATCATTGCGCAATTTGCAATATGCTATTCATTACGTAATGTATTAAATATTATGAAATGTCAAATATTATATGTATTAAATATTGTGTGTAATACATGTGGTCAAATACCATTTATTATGTAATCATTAAATAATATCAAATGTTAATTATTATATAATGAGTTTTATATCAATTTTTGTACGAATTAAATGTTAATTGCTAAATAATGTTAGTGGTCAAAGGCCACGTATTACATAATTAATATAATATATAATTATTGTATAACATTGGTGATTTAAAATGTTTTTTATTTGGCTAATATTTTGAAATTCAGGTTTTTCTGAAGACATCTAACGAGGGGAAACTGAAGATAGTTTTGTATTTTCTAAAGGAAAATGTATGAGAATAATCGATATTTGTTGAATTGCAACTTTTATTGAAATTTGTTTTGTTGGAAATAGATTAGTAAATAATTGTCTTAGTTTATTAATATGCGATATTTATTTACTTTATCTGACAGCAGTTTGTAATAAATTATCGATATTATGTATTGAATTGAATCAATGGTTATATACTGTGGTATGGTATGCCGTCAACAAAGTAATTTATTTTCTTGAAGGCAAACATAATTTATGAAATAGGTAAAAGAACGCGTAACGCCATTTAAGGATCTTGTTAAAAATATTAACAGATTACAAGTTTTATGAATCAGCCACCACTGGTTATTGTTTTAAGGCTTACTGTTGTGAGTAAAACATTTTTCCTAATTGCATTTTTACAAAAGTAGAACTCGAACTTCATTCGAGAAATATGAATTTGAAGTCCAAAAGCTTTACAAATTATAACCTGAAATAAGGATAAGAAAAACGCAAAAATTGGTAACTGAGTTGATATTCCAGCTGAATTTGTATCACTGATTCCCACTACATAGATTAGCATTAACAACAGCTGATTTGAACCAATCACAATAATAAAATTAATGGAATGGAGAAAATCGATTGCTATTAAACGATCAAACAAATCTAAAATCTGAATATGAAAATTCGTTCAATTACTTGTAAAATAAAATGAGTTGCAACAAAAACTAGCAACAGCTTGCGATTCTTTAATAAGGCTCTTAAAAGTTTTACTTAACTTCTAGATCAGGTTTATTGATGTAAATATGAATTCAGATAAATAAAAATATATATTGTATATATTTGTATAAAAACATATTATTGAGAGTTTCAAATAGATAATAATTTCTTTATATACCATGTAATTAATGTAAAATTTTTATTGAAAAACACTATTAACAATATATTAATTAACAATATATTTTAAAAGTTAAAGATATGTTTACTTATTAAAATTAGTAAAATAAATAGCTTACTTGTTCAATGTATAACTTGAAGAAATCTGTTGTGAAATCAATACTGCGACTACCAAGCCATAAATAGCAATTATACCAGCCAAGACAACAGGGATAATAGATTTCATTATTAATTCAGGACGCATAACAGCCATCCAGTTCCCGATTTGGTTGTTCCATAAGCAAAAAAAAATAATTTTCTAAATATTGATTATATCTACCACAATATACCATGGAAGATGTGGCACCCATAACTCCGAAAAAAGAAGTATAGATTGGAGAATCTACCATGAATATAAATCTTAATTACCTATTAAGTAATAGTTTATTTATGTAAAAAAAAAATTTATAAATTTAAATAATTCAAATAAACAAAAGCTTTATTTGATGTATAAAATATTATTTTCAGTGTTTAACATTATGTAATATTTTAATGAATTCCTTAGTTTTAACCATAGTCGTAATTTCGGTATTGTGGCCCTTAAATTCCAAGTTTATATTAGTTTACAGTAAATGTTTACTTAAAGGCTAAAACAAATAAAAATGAAAAAAAGTTTCATTTTTCACGTTATTTAATGTTTCATACAAAGAGGAACCCGCGCACTTTGCGTCTTGGGAAAGCGTCGATCAATCGAGAATAATCAAGCTCAGAACTTATTTCATGTTTGATGGATATCATTGCTAATCCACAAAGCCTGTCCTGTGTTGTAGTTAAGCGAAGATATGACTTGATGAGCTTCAATTTTAAGAAACTGCACTCTCCGCTTGCCACGCTCACAGGCATTGAAAAGATTATTCCATCTATAAGTTTATGCTGAGAAAATGAATACACTCGCCTCAAGTTACCAAAGAAGTTGAAAACCGTTACCGAAGAGCCTGCTGCATCGCAGACAACAAGGTTGAGACTGTGATTACTGCAAGTCACATCGAATGCTCGAAGGTTCATCTTTAGAAGTCATGCTTGAACAACAAAATATTTTCCTTTTATTTTGCTGCCATTATCATTATACTTGGTTTCATTAATTCAAGTCGGTTCTCTCTGAGTCCTCGTGTTTCTTTAATTGAAAATCACAAATAACAAACTAACCAAAGTATATTTTTTTTATTATAATTTTTTACAATTCACCGGATATGCAAACAATATTATTTCTCAATTACTCGATCAAGCTCTGAACTATGTGCGATTCACAACAAAAATCACCTTTTAATGTTCTTGTTTTCCTTTAACGCTACTCTTTGTTCTGATTCTTTGATGTCCTTTGATATAATTATTTCCTCTTTGTTTTTCTGGTGTCCTTTAACCTTTTACTCTTTCCCTTTTTATCGTTTAACAATACTCCTTTTTATTTCTTCAATTACCGTTTCCCTACCCTTTGTCTTCTCGTATCTTAATTTTCCTTCAAACCTAACCTCGATTTCTTCAGCCCCTAACTGAGGCAAACTGGCCGTTTGCTCTGATTTCCCCATTGCTTATATACTGTTCGAAATCTGGATGACAAATGGTTATTGCTGAGGCAATCTCTTTCCTGACATTCGACTACACATATCTACTTCAGCTGTCACCCAGAATGGTCCGACGAATAAAGATAATTAATGGCCCGACCGGGCCTTTCTGCACGCACTATCTTTTTCTTGGTCTTCCCCCATTAATCATTGTGGCACGATAATGGACCCAAATTTTCCTTCTGTCTACTTTTCTCTTTGTTTACCCAACTCTGAATTTCTTTCTATTAGCTAATTAATTAATTAATTAATTTCATTTTCTTGTTTTCATCTTTTACGCACCTTTTTGGACCCTTCCTAGCACTTTCTGAAAATTCCGTTATCACCATGTTATTCTGCGCTACCAGTTCCCCCATGACCAATTTTCCAGACTTTAATTCGAATTTATGAATCTTTTATCGATTTTTCTCAATTCACCTTTTTTTGCTTTTCTCATATTTGATGCACCTTCTCGAGCCTTTCTACTAATTTTATTTCTTCGCATTGTCACTTCTCTACTTGACCCCTCTTGCACCATTCTCGTAACAAATATAATTTAATTTTTATTTTTTATTTATTTTATAACTTTAACAATTAGATTGACCTCTGCAATCCGTAAGATCCATATTTAAAATCCCGAAATCCCGGGATTTAGAATCCCAAATCCCGATCGCTGGAAAAACCATTCGAATTATTAACTAATTTCTAAAAAAATGAAAAACGTTTTAATTTTCTTAAAATTTCTATTCAGAAATGTCTTATAGATTTGAAATCTCCTATTTATTTGTCAAATGAAGCTTAAGAGCATCCTCGATATTATTTCGGCCGTGGAGCCCATGAAGTTGATAGTATAAGTATTGTGTCGTAAGGACTCAAATTTACTAACCGCAACCCCAGAACTACAGTTCATGCTACAAATTCTTGACAATAACGAATCACCAATATGTAAACAAATGTCCCACGCGCTTAAATTACGCATAAAAGAACGACTTAGTCCAGAACTCTCTGGTGTCTTACAATATTTACATAAGTCTAGCAGCATTGATGAAGATTTCGGTGTGTTTAGGATGTCATTCAAATTATCTATACGGAAATGTGTTCAGAATACTATAGAAAGGCTGTCTGTTACAACCAGGTCCCAGAAGAGGGGGGGGGTCAGGAGGGTCTTTTGACAGGGGCCCCCAAACAATACTTTTTTGATACTAGTAGTGGAGGAGTTTAAGCGTACTCAAACGCATAAAAAATTATTTAAGATCAACCATGCTCCAGGATCATGGAAATGGTTTGGGGACGCTAAATATTAATTGTGATATTGCAAGAAATGTGGACTATTCCGAATTAATAAGTTCGTTTGGAGCTCTACAAGCTCGAAGAGCTCATTTTTAAATGTATTTATTAATTAATATATTTCGAATTAGATTTTTTAAAGTTTTGAAATAATAAATTTTTAATCAGTAAAAAGTTATATTTTTTGTTATATTTTTCATTATATAAGGGCCACATATGATGTCAGACCTGGGCCCCCAAGTGACTCTAACAGGCTCCGGTTACAACCACAAAGGCCAGAAGAGCCGAATCTCCAATTTTTAATGATACACCAGAAAGTAATACGGCAATACCAATTCAAGATCAACTACAATTAGCAATTGCGAAAGAATTAGTAAAATTACCAATGCCATCTGGATCATCAGCAAATAACTTAAATCTAGTTTTAAAAAGATGGCAATTTATGAAAGTGGAGGTGCTCTCGGTGTTAATTTAAATATGGTGTATAAATTTTTGTTAACCATTTCACCTACAAGTGCAGATTCAGAGCGTTGCTTTTTCAGCAGCCGGAATTGTATGCATTAAGTTTCGTTCACGTTTAAATAACAATACTGTCGATTCATTGTGTTTTCTTTCGAGGATTTTTTCACCAACAGTCAAAAAGAAACTAATTTAAAATAAACATTTCATAAGTCAGTAAAAAATATATTTTTTTCTTACCATATTTTCTATATCTATAATATAATAATAATAAATAATGAATTTTGTGAATTTAATATGTAAAGTTTTTGTTTTCTTTTTTTCTAAATAAAAATAACTTTTAAAATTAAATTTTGTACAATGTTTTCAGTTTTTCCAAATAAATAATAACAAGATTCTACTAGGTTAATCCCGGCGGGATATCGGAATCCCGGAATCAACAAAAACCAATTCCGAAATCCCGTGATTGAAAAAATGCTCAGGGATTGCGATCCCTATTCCCAACTGAGCGAGCTTTTCTAAGAGTGACGTCAATCTATATCAATGAGTCATATATACGCACTTGACTACGTCATAATTATAGTAAGTAAGAAACCCAGTGCATCACCAAGAGAGCAACTCAACTGATTATAATAGTGTTCATAAAAACTATTTTATACAGTAAATACATGGGATAGGTGGAGTTACACAATATTTAGTGCAATTTTAGCACAATTTAACTGTGTGTTACTAGGTTTTATTTATTTCTTCATTTTCATAATATTTTTTCACACATTTAAATTTTTACATTAAAATACTTTCTATCTAAACGGGGGCCTCTTAAATGTAAATGAAAGGGCACTGTTGCAATAGAAATTAAAAAATGTTTCTCACATTAAATTAATAATGCATTTATTGCGATCAAGTATCAACCACAAGGCTATTTTCTGAGTTTTATTTTGCTATTTAGGCTTCAAACCAGTTTTACTCTATACTCGCATAGAATTTTATAAAAACCAAGCATCTTTCATTGTTGACAAACAATAATTTAACAACATGCTGTCTATAGCATTAACATAATATGAAAAAGCTATTGCAAGCATGCAGTGAAAAGCTTCAGGTGGGAAAAAATTAACTTTTGAGATTTCAAGTTTTTTTTGTCTTTAATGTTATTTTGTTGTATGCATATAATACCCGTTGTTTAAATTCACAGAGTTGAACATACACCATAAAGTAGTGTTTCCTAAGGTGGGAAACTATCAACTATTCCACATATATATTTTTTAATATAATATGCTCATTCACGACTAAATATAATAACGTGCATATAGTAATTTCATCGACCGTTATTTTTGCATACTGCCAATATTGAATATCAAAGTTTGACAGAAACTTCAAAGGGGCCGGTGGGACATAGTAAAAAATAAGGTAGGGAAACACAATAAAAGTCTATTATTTTAATTTCAATGTCAATGGACCACTATCAGTTAACCTCCCCTGTGACCACCTACGTACTAGAAAAAATCATTTTAATAAAAATTATTAATTCATGATTGACAAAACCGTTATCTTGCACTTGCTAAACTTTTATGGAAATATCTAAGTTTCTTTCATTTTTATGTTTCGTTTTAGATAAATTCATTTCTTATTTCGTTTGAATTTTGTATTGTCAGGCGTTTATTTAAATTAATTTTTATTTTAAGAAGAAGCGAGTGATGGAACGAGGATGACTAATACAATCAGGACAGTAATTTAATCATTAATTATATAATCAAATCACAGATAAAATAAGCGCAAATAAAATATTAGGAATATATTTATTGAATAACAACGAGCATCAAATGTCCAACAAATTATCAGTAATCGATGCCGGATGGCCAGGCGTAGACAAACCGTACCCTCGAGTCGATGGTGTGCTTTTCACACTGGATGAATATGCTGAGTTGGGTCGAGTGCTCAAGGAACTCTTGGGTGTCGACGGAGTCATCCTGGAGAGCAGTTTAATCGCTGCTGGTGACACAATGGACCTCGATGAGGTCGGTCGGTTGAGATTAGATCGGACTCTATCGAGTGCTTGCTGTTTCTTATCCTTATTCTTTCTTGCAACCTTTGAAGCCATTTCGCTGGCTAGTTTTTCTCTTTCAGATGGTTCCTGGATTCTAAATCTCGATACGATAGGACTGTCTGGAATTTCAACGGGGGTGCCGTCTATTTCTCCCCACGTGGTTTTAGGCGTCATCGTCACTGGGGTGTCCATCCTACCAAGAATAGTAAATCCGGCGACTCTCGGTGTACCATTTGAATCGAGTTCTTTGCCATCGTGACCGATTTTACCGGGAACTTTAGTTTTAGTTTGATTAGTTTTCGGACGATTTTTCACAATATTCAATGGAGTTTTGAAACGTGTATTCTCGTACATTATTTCTGGTTTACTACCAGCCAGAAATAGACGCTCCTTTGCTGAAAGTTCAACACTACCGGGATTGAAAAAAACGGGATTAAATATTTTGTATTGAAGAATTTTATTATTTGATTTCTCATTTTTGTTCTTTCCATCCGTTATAGCTGGTAGTTCTTCTTTCGATTTTAAAGATTCCATTTTTAAGTCATTATATTCCTTATCTGCTTTAAACCACCAGGATAACTTATTTAGTTGTCTTTCGATAGTTTTCTTTTGTAAATCTGAATATGAAAAATTATCTTCGCTGGTGAACTTAGATAAATATTCATCTAAATGAAGATCTCTTTCATCTTTAGCGCTAGGATTTCTATAGGGAACTGAGGTTAAAGAAGACTTTGATGTACTCTCTGTATTTCTATTATTTTCAAAAACTTCATTTATTCTATTTAACTTCAATTGTATTTCTTTCATCAAACAAAAATCTTGAGAATCCATTGCATCATAATACTTTAATTGCAATTCCAATAATTCTGAATCAGGGAAAAAATCCCTATTAATTATAAATTGTAAATCATCGATAAATTTATCTTCATCGACAATGCCTTTAACTTTGCCTAGAGTCATACTTCTGAAAAATAATTACGAATGATTGAATAACTGAACAAAGTTATAAAATAAACTTTAATTTTAAAATGAATATACAAATATTTGTAATAAAATTGCAAAATTTAGTATTTCAAATTGATAATATATCTATGTTTATATAGATTATTTAAACAATAATCGAAATATTAAATTTAAATATTTTAATAAATTTACTTTTACTTAAAATTATATTCATATGATACAATTCAAATCAATTATTTAAAAATATATAAATTTGAAATGAAAAAAATGATAAATTGAAATATTTTTTATTTAGTCTCATATTATTTTTAAAATATATTCTTACGTTATATTCAGTCAAATCTTAAATTTTTGAAAAAGATGAGATCAAAATTTATGTTAATTAATAAACAAAATTTTGATCTATAACCTGATGAATATAAAACAATGTTCCCAAATTTATTTAAATTTATTATATTTTTTATTTGAAAAATACCAACGAAAGGATCGAATTAATGGAAATTTACAAATAATGTTGTGTATATTTTTTTCTTGCTTTAAATTAAAATCAAACTGACAATTTTCAGTAATACAAATTAAAATATATATGAAAAAATATGGTAATAATAAAACAAATATAATTAAAATTATTAAACTGCATTTAGTATAGCACGAAAATAATATAAAAGAAAAATTTAGCAATTTAAAATAAAACTATTTGGTTTTTAACATAAAGTTATTAATTCAAAAAATAATAAAAATAATTCACGGGAAGAAATTAAGAATTGAAAAAAATTCGTAACAAAAGGTAAATCTAAAATATAAGAAAATTAAAAAACAGAAAGGAAAGTATTTAATTATTAATTTCAAATTAATAATTTGAAAATTAGGAAAATAACTGTAAAAATAATTTTAAATTTATAGTAGTGTTGGTTACTTAGGGGTGTATCATTTTTACATTTTTAAAAGGTGTTAGGGGTAATCATAATCGTTCGACTCTTTCCTAAGCACCTCCATGACTATTGAAATTTAAACCATTTGTGTACCCATGGTGACGACCATGTTGGTACTGTACACAAAGGCGAAAAAACAATGAGCAGGTGAGCTCTATTACTAAAACTACTCCCCATTGTATTTTCTTTTCGGGTTCTAGACTGCCGATAGAAGGTCTTACGTCTTTATTCACTATGTATGCTGCTTTTAGATCATTTGTGGTCCTCAATTACGGATATTTCCTATTACTCTCTTACAAAAATTTTCCGCAGGGATCCGCCCTTATTTTCCAGCTAATAATTATTATTCTACACTTCCTACAATATCTAAATTATCCTTTGAAAAATTTGAGCAGGGATTGGCCCTTATTTCCAGCTAATCCACGCTTCCCATAGTATTTAAGTTATACTTCAAAAAATTTGAGCAGGGATCTGCCTGTATTCTCAATCCTAACCTACATTTGACCACGGTACTTCCAGCGATAGGACCCGTGAGGAAGCCCCCACATGCCGGCCCAATCCAGCTGCGCGATTGAAAAACCAGCATACCCACCAGTCTGAGCATCCCGAAGGTACCTCAAACCATGATATGCTGAATCTCAATTCAGCGGTACTAACGTTCGTAATCAGTTAGTATAAAAATTGAACACAATAAAAATTATTATTTAATACCTACAACTAAATGAAATTAAACGATTAAAAGAAAATAACAAAAGAAAATTTAACTAGAAATTTTATTGCATATTAAATTAAATCATCTCGTAAAATTACTACAACAATAAAAAAAATAAATTACCAACTCCACGTGGGCATAAAATCGAAAACTGAGAGCTTCACTGTTTACAACTAAATTTTGATGTTAGCGAAAAAGTAGTAGTTTTTTTTTTAAATGAATTTGTGATCAGTATTTATACTGATTTTTCATGCATTTGCTGCCACTCTATCCAATCAGAGTGCGAGAAATTTTTAATTAGTCTTGTACACATGCATGAGTGTGTGCAATTGTTTATTTGTTTTAATTCAATACATTTAATTAATTTCTTATTTAATTTTTATTAATTTTAATTTTATAAAATTTTTTAATTTAAATAATTTGAGTTATATTAATTTTTATTTATTTTAAACATTTTTATCTTTAAATTTAATAAGTTACATAACCATTTAATTCTATAAATTTTACAATTTACATAATGCTAACTAATTTTATTATTTTGACGATTTAATTTTTATATTATTTAAATAATTTTCAACTAATTCTATTTTACGTTTTATTATTTTTCTATCGAAATTTTTGAGTGTTGAATTTTTCTGTTAAATTTATTTATCTCTTTATTCTATTATACGGGTTTTATTGAATCTTAATGTGTGATGAAATTTATTTTATATTAAACCTTGGTCATGAATTTTTTCAACTTTGCGGTTTTTGTGTTAGGTATTTTCGATCGATTAAAACAAACTCTCAGTTCTCGGTTCTAGCCCAACAAATCACTCCGGGACCCGTTAAAATTGCGTCCCGCAATTCTGTTAGACATATGAATTTCCCAGGTCATAGTCTATTACATTTCCATTAACCCATAAACATACTACAACAGTTTAAGTCATGTTAAAATTGAATTATCAGAAAAAGGTCTAAGCTAAAATTCAAGCAGTTGCCACATACAGTGACTGGTCATAATACACAAACATACTTATACCGTGTCCAAACTCAAGTCAAGTCACATGCAACAGTTTTATTTCTGGATCAATTCTTCAGTTGGTTGTTTCTTCTCGTTTCTGGGTTCGGTTTTCAATCTTTCGGCTGGGTTTTGTAGGCATGTTCGATTCCTGTTGTTGATTTTCATAATTAGCTCGTAATACTTACTGAAGATCATAGGATTCTCTCTATCAGGGTTTGACTGCTTTCCCTGATTCTCTTTGAATTTTTAGGCTGGGGTTCTAGTTTTCCGGATCATTTGATGGTATGTGACAGACCTTGCTCAAGGGTCTTCGGAACCTTTTGTTTAACTGGGTGATTGGACACATAGATTTTTCTTTTGGTTTTTCTCGGTGGTTTTTGTTTACGGTATTGCTCTTATTAAGGGATTTTCTTTCTCTGATGGGTAACTCAATTCATCTTCGATTTGGATCTAAGTTCGCTTGAATTGATTAACTTTCCAATGTCACTGGGTCTGTGACTTTCGTCTCGTTTATCAGGATCTTCTACCGTTCTTTGTTTAGGGGTTCCAAATTAGGTATTACTTTTAGATATTCGTTTAACTCATTCTTTCCGGGTTTGCACTTTTATCTTTCTTCTGGATTTATATTCTTTCTTCTCATTTGGGCCTCTGTTCTCCTTTACTACTGTGAGGGTTCAAATTTAGTATTTTTCTCAACTGATTACTTGATCCATTTCTATTTATACATCAATCCCTTGCTACATTATACATCAATTTATACCTATACATCTAGTACATTTAGTTTGCTATTTATACATCAATTTTTACATATGTTCATTTCTTTCTTACTATTTTCATCTACACTTCGTCTTTAATTTCCACTTCACTCTTTATACCCTCAGTTTCCTTTACTTGGCCGTCATCATTTTTGTGTCTGCTGCCATTTCTCTGCATTTCTCTCGATTATTCATTATTTCGTTGATTCTAAATTCGGTTGACCATGCTTCTTCGTTTAGTCTGAGTATCGTTGTTTTTAGTACTTCATTGTTTTTTGTTTTGCTTTCGGCAACTTGTCTCCATATCATTATCAATTCATCCTGTCTCTTTTCTTTCATCACAAATTCTTTTATTATGTTACCTTGTCCCATACATTGTCTTCTCAATTCTTCGGATACGTTGAGTCTTACATGTTTCTTCCCTTCTACGTACGGTTGTCGACTGTTATTTTATTGACATTGGATGTTGACCATTTTTTTTTCTCTCCGACTGTTGAATTCTTTTCTCAGTGCGTATTGCTTGGTTGGTTCTGCGGTACTTCTCCGTGATTGATTTCTCTCTGGATTTCACCTTCGGACAGTTGTTAATTACGTGTCCTGTTCTTTTACATTCGTTTTTACGCCTTTTTATACAACGACATTTCTTTTCGCAATGCCTCATTCTCTGACAATTTCAACCCATCATATTCAAAGAACAATTACGCTCATTGTGTCCCCGCTGCTGGCCTTGGTTACGATACTGTTTTACTTTATTTTCGATATTTGGTTCAATCTCACTTTCATTTTTTACCGTTCTTCTGTCACGATGTTTTCATTATTTTCACCAATTCGCTTCTCGTGGACTTCGTTGGTCTTCGATTTGTGGCAATATCTTCTGTTGACTGCTCTCATGCGATTCTCTTGGATTGCTGTAATATCGGCCTAATTTTCCGTATTTTTATAATTTTCTCCGATTGTTCTCAATGATTCTGATATTTTGATGGTCCAATGTTACATTTTCTATTCTTTCGATTGTTTCACTTTCCACTCTTGAGTCCAGAGTTCTTTGTAATTCCCGTTTGTTGCTCGGTACCACTTCATCATATTGATTTGTATTACTTTTCTTTGTTGTCTTTCACACATTTCTTCTATCTTTTCTCTCTGGCTGTCAATGATATCAACTCTCAACAGTTCTTCCTTTCTCCTCCTCCAATACTCTTCTTCTCTTTTTGCCTGAAGTTCTTTTCGTCTATTCCATCTTTCTTCTGCTTCTCGTGCCTTTGTGATCTGTAAGGTGTTTCATCCTTGTTGTTGTCTAGTTGGGTTGTTTTCAATTTGTGATCTGTTTCCAACTTATTGTAATACATTTATTCTTGGAGGTTGCTTTCTTTCTATTTCAGATTGATACTCGATTATGTTACTGCATAGTTTCGTAAGGATGGTTGTCTGATTTTGCATCTCAGCTAGCTTGTTCGCTCATATATCCATATTATCTCTCCACCGTTGGTTTCTTTCTTTAGTTAGGTTTCAGTGTCTTTTACTAGTTCTGCTTTTACATTATTTCCTCTTTCATGAAGTTCCACTGGCGTTTTAAACTTTTCGACTGACTGTTTTACAATTCTTTCCACCACTCTATTTTGAGGGTCAACTTTCCGTTTTTGAGATGCTGCTTTGATTTCTCCTTTTCACTCTCTTACGTTTGCTTGAATTTGATTGTTCGTTTTCCTTTCTTTGCAGCTTTCATTTCTTCTTCGTTTGACATACTTGGTTCTATTATCGATTGGCTTAATGATTTGGTGATGAATTCTGGTTGATTGTTGATACTTGGCTGTTATCTTGATTGATTGATTTACCTTACTAGAAAAATATCACTCCTCCTTACCGTTTATTATCTTTATAAATTATAATTTATATATAACATAATTGCAATGTTTTTGTTTTGGTTTCCTTGGGCATCTCTTAATATTTGTTTCCTCGTTCCCTTAGTTTACACCTTTATTCTCATGTTCTACTTAATTTTCGCGATCCTTATTTATTTTAATTCGTGTTCCTTTCCCTCGTTTCTATGGTCTTCTTGGCTTTGAATGACTATCTTTTTCTGCTATCTCTATCTATTAACTGGTATTACCTCTTAGTTTTTTCTTCATTACCATGGTCCTTATTCTGTTCTCGGTTGTTTCCAGTTTTAATCATTTCTTGAGTTTACTTTAGCGGTTACCCTTATATTTCCTCCTTTCATTAACTATTATTATCGTTGCTGTTTTTCCTGACTTAGTTCATTGTTCTACTTAACGGTTTCTCTCCTTAAGTTTGAAACTATATTCACAGTTGTACTTGTATTGCCTCTCATATGTACTTGACTCATTCCTTGTCATTTCTATACCTCATTCTTAACTAAAATTTCCATTATTCTCCTTATATTCTCATTCATTCTCTCTTACCCGATTATCTAATATCAATTCATTTCTTGTCATTTCTACTGAGATATCAAAATTTACCAATCCTATCATTCCTTAACTTGCCACTCTTTACCTTACAAATTTCTAACTCGTTCGTTTCTGCATTCAAAACAATCAACTGGAACAAAATTCTTATCCCATTGGTATCCGCTTTCCAGACTTATTAAAATTCTAATTTCTCCGTTTCTACTTTCGAAGCCTTAAAAATTATTATCTAGTCTGTTTATACCCTCGAAATTTTCAAATGGTGTACCATTCCTATATCGTGGGTTGTAATGAACCATAATCCCAAACTTTCGTCGATGTTAAATTATCTATGTGGGGTAGTAATAATTATCTATATGGTCGTATGAATTATCTATATTTATCAATTATAATATCGATGGGTCGTTGTTCATTGCTACTAATTACCCCTCCTCATTTTCCTAGTATACTCTTGCGCAATTTCGCCATTTTACTTATCCTTTTATATCTAATTCACCTATTACTCTTTACTCGGTTCTACTCTGGAACCACAAAAAAAAGACAATCATTTCTCCGGTTTAAACCAAAAAATTAAATTCTGTAGAGCTTTTCTACTTCCCTGGGATCCCCTTTAATCATTTAATTATTTTCTTTCTTTCGTTCATCATTTATTCTCACTTATTCTTTATTTTCGTTATCTCCTTAATTCATTTTCCTCTTCCCTCTCCCTTTCTCACTATAATTTTATTATCAGTTTCCACGAGCTCGTTTATTCCTCTCCCAATTCAAATTCCCGTATCTAAGTTTAATTCGTTTCCAGCTAGCTTCAATATTCTATCTCACTATTAGCTTAAATGCTATCCCATTATTTTCTAGGCCTTTACGACTGGCTGGCACTTTTCAACAGCTCAATCTTCATTATCCTGACCGGTTGGACTATTCGACAACTCGATCTTACGACTGGCTGGCACTATTCAACAGCTCAATCTTCTTCTTCTGACCGGTTGGACTATTCGACAACTCGATCTTACGACTGGCTGGCACTATTCAACAGCTCAATCTTCTTCTCCTGACCGGTTGGACTATTCGACAACTCGGTCTTACGACTGGCTGGCACTATTCAACAGCTCAATCTTCTTCTCTTGACCGGTTGGACTATTCGACAACTCGGTCTTACGACTGGCTGGCACTATTCAACAGCTCAATCTTCTTCGTCCTGACCGGTTGGACTATTCGACAACTCGGTCTTACGACTGGCTGGCACTATTCAACAGCTCAATCTTCTTCTCCTGACCGGTTGGACTATTCGACAACTCGGTCTTAATATCCTCGGACTGGCTGGACTTTTCCCAGCTCAGTTTTAATTTCCCTGACCGGCTGGACTTTTCACAACTCGGCCTTAATATCTCCGAACTGGCTGGACTTTTCACAGCTCAGTTTTAATTTCCCTGACCGGCTGGACTTTTCACAACTCGGCCTTAATATCTCCGAACTGGCTGGACTTTTCACAGCTCAGTTTTAATTTCCCTGACCGGCTGGACTTTTCACAACTCGGCCTTTATATCCTCTAACATGCATGTTTTATTCTCCATTTCTCTGTTTGTCCTAGGCTCACTATTTTTGTTGTATTTACTTTAGTCACTGTGCACTTTCTAAACGTTTATCCCCCTGCATGCCTGTTTTTTTACTACTTTTACTGGTTTTCCCCACTCCCCTGACTCCGGATTCGCATCTATTATTCGCATCTGTTATTCACATCTATTATTCGCATCTATTATTCGCATCAATTATTCGCATCTATTATTCGCATCTATTATTCGCATCTATTATTCGCATCTATTATTCGCATCTATTATTCGCATCTATTATTCGCATCTATTATTCGCATCTATTATTCGCATCTGTTATTCGCATCTATTATTCGTTTTCCTTTGACTATCTTTGTCCCCTATTATTCTGCCTACCGGTTATCGTATCAATTTGGTCTTTAAGCTCTAATTGTTTCTATTTACTTCGCTTTGTCTTTTTCTATTTACTTGGTCTTCATTTTTATTTCTCCTGCATGCTTCTTTTTACTACTCTTCCAAGTTTTCCCCACTCTCCTGACTCTGGATGCGAAACACTCGCACTGGTCAATCTCCGATCGTGTGGTGATCAGTCACACGCAGAGATGTTCCAGTATATGCGATGGGCCCTGTTCCACATCTTTCGTCAGGACAGTTGGTACTTTCCTGGGCCTTATACGCACTACGCTGAGCGTAGCTCATAGGTTGTGGATTTCCTAAATCCTAACAGAAAAATTTTTCCTTATTCATTTGCTCTCAATTTTCGTAATACTTTATTCTCGTTTTTACGTCGTGCTCTTAATCTACTTATCTCGATTACTCTTGGTCTTTCTTCATTATTCTAAATATATCCACGTTTCTTGTCTGGTTAACGTTTTATTGCTATCGCTTTTACTCTCACCGCTTCGGTTGACTTGTTTCTCGTTAATATGCTCACTATTTCCTCAGGCAGATCCCTCTCGCATCCCTCGTTAATATTTGTTTATCCATTTTATTCGTTACCCTTCTATTCGTTCATGGTTTGTTTACGAAACATCCCTGCTCAATTTTGTAATTTATCCCGCTTCCGTATCTGTATGTTTTCCCACACTTTGATCCTTTACGTTCCCCTTTAAAAATTTATTTATTTATTTATTTTTTTATTTTTTTTTTTCGGTTTCACTGTATCATGTTTCATTTTATATTTGTCGTTTCTTGCTGTTTTGAATTTTCCTTAATATGTCTTTGCCCTTGCTATCCTTCTGTGAATTTGTTACTTGTTGTTTTCTGTTTGTTCATCGTTTTGTGTTTTCCTTGTCATTTTTATTGTGTTTATTTGTTCACATTCTATTTTGTTATATGTGCGCTCTTCATTTTCTGTCAATCATGTTTTTGTATAATTTTTCCCGATTGTTCCTATTATTGCTCATGTCCATTTTGACTTTCATATTGGTTTCCCGTTTGTTGTTATCTTAGTTTGTTCTCATTTTCCTCCACGTCTTCGCCAAATGTCGTCCCCGACATTCATTATTTGATTTATTTATTATCTTGTGTTCTCTCGGTTCTCAGTATTTTGTTCTCGTGTCCTCTCTACAATATTTGCCAAACGTCCATTTCTCTGATTGATTTTCCTTACTCTTAAATAAGCGTAGATTTTAATGTTTTGATTTTTCGCATTATTTTATCTTTGTTTATGGTGATCGGTCCTCTACTTTTATTATATATCATTTTGGTTGGGGTGTATACACCGATATATGCAATTATTTATATACAATTAGTCCTCTTTTTGGCACTCAGTTCTGCCATTACCGTCTCTTTTCAATGTTATGACCCTGCTGATAGTTCGTTGTTTTTTCTCCTTTACGCAAAATACGGATACGGTGTTCTTCTGATCATTCCACCTCCCTCTCGGAATATTTTACTCATCATCTTATAACAATTTTCAATGAATACTATGCTGGATTTGTTGTACTTCATCTTCATCTTAATGCATTTTCCTTTTCCCGTTTCCTTTTTACGTCTGATATTCTCCGTTACATTCTGATCATATCTTTCTCTCCTTGATTTCCCCAGCTATTCCTATTAGTTCATTTACTTGCATTTGGCTTTATCATTTGAGTTGTTCTATTTCCCTTCCACTTTAGTTTAATTTTTCCTCTCTGGTCCTTGATTATTCTCTCACGAACAAATTCATTGTTCAAATTTTCGATTAGATTGTTCCTCCATGAGATTCCTTGCTTCTGTATAGCTAAGGTTATTTACGATAATATGACGCTTTTCTGTTTCCAATTTTTCTCCTGTAGTGGTATTGGGATTGATTTCCATTGTGATCCGTTTTATTCTATTAATTCACCTACATTGATTCCTAATCTTTTATCTGAATTTTGTTTCATTTTACTTCCCGAAGTTATATACTAATAATACCGCGCTGATATATATACATTGTTCACACTATATATAGTCATAACCCTTTCTATGTATGTGGGTTCGTAATTCGTGATACTTTCTAGATCTCTTTTCACTGTTCTTAGTTTAGTGTTCTGTACTCTTTTATTTACTGTATATTTCACCCGTCTGGTTCTAATTGTGTCCCATTCTCTATTGTTGACGTTGGATAATTTTTCATAGTTCGTTCCGGTCATTAATATGAGCATCGTGCGTATAACCGTCTCTTATATTCATATTACTTTGGCTAACCTTGAGCTTCCTGGTTTCTTTCGCTGGATCATTTTCGTTGATATCCATCATGCTATTCTCGTATCTTGTATATTTACTTTCATTGATTTCTCTATATACTTTGTTATTCTCCCGAGTCGTTTACATAAGTTTTAGAATTCATTTTCTACGTACTCTTCGTGTCTGTGATGTTTGCCTATTTTGCAAAGTTTTTCACTGCCTTTTAACTTAGCTCCCGTGCCGTTGTCACGGAGATTTTATTTCGATTTATTTTTGCTCCATTTTTATACTGTGATTTTATTTTTTAACAGTTATTCTCGATTGTCTTTGGTTCAGATTTATTTTTCGAGTTACCAGCAAGTTTTATCCCTTCATCTATCCTACAGACAAGTTTAGTTCCTGTTTTTGTTCTTTTACTTAACGCTTTTGTTCATTCTAGGTGTTGATGATATATAGTTATTATTTCCATTCGTGATTTTTCGATGTCATTTCCATGTCTTCACTTTCTTTTACTTTCAGTAAAATCTGTTGATTCGCTCTGTTTCGTCTGGTAAACTCATCTCTTTTATCTTTAATGTCGTTCGTCTCAGATTCGCATTTGCAGAAGCTAAGGCATGGTTATCATTTGCTTTATTTATCGTTTGGTGCTTTGTTATTGTCGAGTTTTATCGTATTTTACATTTGAATGTTTATTCAATCGTTTTTAGGGTTTAATCTTTTCCTTTTACCGACGCCTTTTACCATCCTTGGGTACTCTATCCTTGGTTTGGTATGTGTAGAAAGTATTACATGTAGAGCATAATTGGTGTAAACATTCCTTATCATACACTGTATGTATCGTTAACTCAATACCAGAATCATATGTAGCTTACTTTTTCATAAACCCCTAATCCATACATTCTTATATCTCATATGCATATAATCATTCATACTATTAATTCTTCATCTATCAGTGTATCTTCCAAGAAGTTTCCATACTACGAAGACCGTCACTACATTCATTCACCAATTTGGCAGTATTTGTTCAAAAATTCACATTTCATAATTTTAGGATATAAATATTATCACCGGTCAGAACAATCATTCCACAACAAAACTCAAGACAGACTACTAATTCACCATTCCAATGCAATTTAATCAACGAAGAATATCTCTATTTGTACCCACAAAAACAATACATTGATTATCCCATTACTGACTAACAATAATTATTTAAGTGCATATAAATTTATATACAAGTACAAAATGCCATAGTAGCATAATTAATGATCATTTTCCATGCATGCAAATCTGACAACCTTCCTTCTCATCCTAACTAATTAATTCAAAACTAGAAAGCCATACATAATTTTATTGAAAACTGAATAGTAAAATACTTATAAAACATTAATTAGTAAAAATTCAATTAGTAAAGTCCACAAAATCAATGAAAAATATATATAACCATTCCAACTATACTGTACTGAAAAGTCGCTCTCTTGAAAATAAAGAAACAATCTACTGGAATAAATTTATGGTGTAACAGAAGCCGATACACCAACCGGCATTTGATTAACCTTTGATCATATAAATAATCATATTAAAGATTCTTCCCTAAATTCTCGATATTTTAGATAAACTATGAAAAATTTAATATACATTAGAATAAATAAATAAATATCTTACTTCTTTATTCATTATTTTTACAAAAAATCTTAAAATTAACTAAATCCAAAACAAAGTCTATTTGGCAAAGCTAAATGAATGTCTCATTTGTGATAATTAAATGTGCTTTGGAAAAATGAGTACCTTACCCAGATTATATACCTTCACTAACTACACCTAACCCCAGAATATCAGTAAAATAAACTGACTACAACGTATTGATGGATTTGATGTGGGAAGAATTCAAATGGATATTCATTGATGGTTTTGCATGTAAGATTTGATAGCCGCTCAAAGTTTTATTTAACATCGACAAAAACAACGAAACAAACCGAGAGAAATTACAATGAATCGAAGAACTAATCAAATTCCAGCATCATTTTCAAAAGTAAATATTCGAATCATTATTCCAATTGATAGACATGTTGACTTCGATACAAACAAATTCCATTTTGGTTTTATAAATCTCATAAAATTTCAATTTCATCTGAACACTACAGCAAAAATCCAAATCTCGTTTCTGATTGGCCGCTTTTCATGCACGTAGAAAATCAATACCTTAACACATGCCATGCCATGCCGCCGGCACGTACACTATACGATTGTATATTCAGTCTAGACTGTTGTAGAGCTTGAGTGGTAAAATCCGGAATATTTCATTACTACACACACACACACACACACACATTTTTCAGATATTACCTCGAGCCGACAACGGACAGCTGGTGTTGTCGGCAAATATTTTCAGTTTTTAATCTGGATTTCACATCATTCAATAATGCCAGCGGTAGACTTAAAAGCACTGAGAAAAATTCATTGACTATGTACCCCCACACCAGTCGCTAAATACCCACAAGCTGTCGCTGGAAGCGTAGTTACAATTAATTTTTATAGCTGCTCCGGAATCATAAACACGCCTACACCGATTTCAGACACTTCACAATCAATCCAACTCCATTTATCCGTCACAAGGCCAATCTGACTCACACATGCGAGTTGAAGCCAGAAACACTTCAAAAAAAAAAAAAAAAAAAAACACTTCCCTGTCAACACTTCAAAACAAATCATCATGCACACCATTCTCAGGCAACTACTTAATAACATTGTGTTGGTAATTATTCAAGTGTTCTGGTTGCTATAATTTTTCTTTTATCGATTATTCTACCAGAATTTTTTTGGTTTCATTTTATGGATTTTCTAGGTAAGATTTGCTAACTTTTGAGTAAAAAAAATTATTCATGGTTTTAAATTTTTTTCGCAATCATCATCCTTATATTTCAGGTTCTTGGGAATTTCTATGAAATTGATCATATTTTATTCTCAGATTATTTTCGCTATAAGGTAAATATATTCTACCTATTTTTCAATCTCAAATTTTTAATTAACTAAGTATTTTAGAATTTGTTATTAGGTGCTTTTATGAAATTTCATACCATGCTCTTGATTTATTTTGGATTGTTTCGTTGACAGGTAAGTTCGATATATTTTACCTATTTGTTTTTTAAATATATTTTTTCGAATTTAGTTTTGTCTTTTGATGCTTATATAATTTACTTTTTTGTGGTTTTATTTAAGTTAATTTTTATTTTAAATTTCTATTTTTATAGTTAAATTAAATTTTATTTCAACCTATTTAATTCCTTACTAAAATAATTTTTATTTTAGATTTCCTTTTACCCCAATTAATTTTATTTCTGGATTAACTTATTTTTATAAATTTTAAATTATAATTTTCCTATTGTTATTTGAGCATGGTTTTTCGGTAACATCAAGTTTCGACTTTATTATTACGAATTTATTATGATTATTTGGTCGTGGTTTTTCCGATCAAAAATGTAAATATATCCCGTTTTTTATTTATTAACCTAAATTTTCCAAAATTTTATTTTTTTTGTAGTTGTTAATTAGAAAATTTTTCTAATCCAAGCGATTCTATTTCCCGAAACAAAAATAATTTTTATTTTTATTCATTTTAATTTTATGTGTTCGTTTGGTTCTTTTGCCCAAATTAATTTTATTTCTAGCATAATTCCTAACTTAAGTTTCCCGATTTTCGTTCTACCTAATCTTTCGTTTACCAGGATTAAATTTTATTTCTAAAACAGTCTTTTCTTTAATTAATTTTTATTTCTAATTTTCTTAATTTAATATTTTCCTTTTTGCACAATTTCTCATTTTGATGTTGAAGTTGAATTTTCCGAATAATTGCCATTTTTGAGTTTGAAAATTTATTATTTATTAATGCTTTTCTGCCAAAAACAATTTATAAACCTAGATCCCGGCTGAGCCCCCAAAAATCATGTTGGTTACTTAGGGGTGTATCATTTTTACATTTTTAAAATGTGTTAGGGGTAATCATAATGGTTCGACTCTTTCCTAAGCACCTCCATGACTATTGAAATTTAAACCATTTGTGTACCCATGGTGACGACCATGTTGGTACTGTACACAAAGGCGAAAAAACAATGAGCAGGTGAGCTCTATTACTAAAACTACTCCCCATTGTATTTTCTTTTCGGGTTCTAGACTGCCGATAGAAGGTCTTACGTCTTTATTCACTATGTATGCTGCTTTTAGATCATTTGTGGTCCTCAATTACGGATATTTCCTATTACTCTCTTACAAAAATTTTCCGCAGGGATCCGCCCTTATTTTCCAGCTAATAATTATTATTCTACACTTCCTACAATATCTAAATTATCCTTTGAAAAATTTGAGCAGGGATTGGCCCTTATTTCCAGCTAATCCACGCTTCCCATAGTATTTAAGTTATACTTCAAAAAATTTGAGCAGGGATCTGCCTGTATTCTCAATCCTAACCTACATTTGACCACGGTACTTCCAGCGATAGGACCCGTGAGGAAGCCCCCACATGCCGGCCCAATCCAGCTGCGCGATTGAAAAACCAGCATACCCACCAGTCTGAGCATCCCGAAGGTACCTCAAACCATGATATGCTGAATCTCAATTCAGCGGTACTAACGTTCGTAATCAGTTAGTATAAAAATTGAACACAATAAAAATTATTATTTAATACCTACAACTAAATGAAATTAAACGATTAAAAGAAAATAACAAAAGAAAATTTAACTAGAAATTTTATTGCATATTAAATTAAATCATCTCGTAAAATTACTACAACAATAAAAAAAAATAAATTACCAACTCCACGTGGGCATAAAATCGAAAACTGAGAGCTTCACTGTTTACAACTAAATTTTGATGTTAGCGAAAAAGTAGTAGTTTTTTTTTTAAATGAATTNCGTTTTTCATTGGCCATCTACAAAAATTACTTTTTTGTACCAGCGTTATTTTTGTTATTTATAAAAAAATCCTCGAGTTGAAATGCTGAAAATTTTCAAGAAAATTAGAAAAAAATTTTCTAAACATTTTTCAAATTTTAAAAACAATTGAAAAATCTTTATATTTTTATTCATGTCATTTTAAAAAATAAATAAAACTGATAAAATATTTTCCATAAAAATTCATCATCATAAATTACTGATGGTTTTATAAAAGGTAAAACGCACATAATTAACTGACAGACTGATCGCTATAACAATGTGCACAGAATCTATTTTCAGTGCACTCATATACAGAAAAAAATTTTATTATCAAGAAAAAAATTCTATACATTTCAAAGTCCGTACATAATATTTTATTAAAACAAAATAATTATTTAATCACAGAAAAATGATATTGTACAAATTAATTGTACAAATTGATCAATTGGTAATAAGAGTAATAAACAATAATTTTATAAAAATACAGAATAAAAGCAAGAAAATCGATAAGGGTAAGTGGTGAACATTTTCAGCTGTTATTTAGATTTCTCCGTTTCTTTACATTCCATTTCAACGGTTCATAATTACTTGACAATCACTGGATCAAAACTTCAAAAAAAACTCTATCTTGGAATCTGCTCTTCGAACTAAATACTTAATCGGTTTATTTGCGAATTTTCAAAAGAAACAATAAACTCTATTCACATTCATACACAAATATCAGTGAAAAATAATATTAGAAAAATGAATAAAAATTAAATTTCCAATAATCTCCTAATCTCTGTTTCGTTTCATAAAGGTTTCTGATGACCATATCAAGCATTCTTGAGCTATTTGATAAACTAATCGACGGTTATTTATTTTTGCCATTAAGTTCTTTTTGTAATAATGTCTGAAAATATATTTCCAATTAATTTCCAATTAATAATAATAATAATAATAATAATAATACTAATAATAATAATAATAATAATAATAATAATAATAATAATAATAATAATAATAATAATAATAATATAAAGTGATGATTACTTGGTAGCAGAATTAATTAAATTATCATTTAATTATAAAATATATAAATTTTATATTCATGTAATGGGTGTAATGCCACATACATTGGAGAGACTTCCCGTCATCTCTGTACTCGAGTTCAAGAACACTGTCGACCGAAGGGAGTGTCCAATATTAAGGATCACAATAAAGTCTGTATAAGAGAATTTGGAATGTCTGATTTTAAAATCTTATCAAAAAATTTTGATAATTGTTTGTTGCTCGGTACCACTTCATCATATTGATTTGTATTACTTTTCTTTGTTGTCTTTCACACATTTCTTCTATCTTTTCTCTCTGGCTGTCAATGATATCAACTCTCAACAGTTCTTCCTTTCTCCTCCTCCAATACTCTTCTTCTCTTTTTGCCTGAAGTTCTTTTCGTCTATTCCATCTTTCTTCTGCTTCTCGTGCCTTTGTGATCTGTAAGGTGTTTCATCCTTGTTGTTGTCTAGTTGGGTTGTTTTCAATTTGTGATCTGTTTCCAACTTATTGTAATACATTTATTCTTGGAGGTTGCTTTCTTTCTATTTCAGATTGATACTCGATTATGTTACTGCATAGTTTCGTAAGGATGGTTGTCTGATTTTGCATCTCAGCTAGCTTGTTCGCTCATATATCCATATTATCTCTCCACCGTTGGTTTCTTTCTTTAGTTAGGTTTCAGTGTCTTTTACTAGTTCTGCTTTTACATTATTTCCTCTTTCATGAAGTTCCACTGGCGTTTTAAACTTTTCGACTGACTGTTTTACAATTCTTTCCACCACTCTATTTTGAGGGTCAACTTTCCGTTTTTGAGATGCTGCTTTGATTTCTCCTTTTCACTCTCTTACGTTTGCTTGAATTTGATTGTTCGTTTTCCTTTCTTTGCAGCTTTCATTTCTTCTTCGTTTGACATACTTGGTTCTATTATCGATTGGCTTAATGATTTGGTGATGAATTCTGGTTGATTGTTGATACTTGGCTGTTATCTTGATTGATTGATTTACCTTACTAGAAAAATATCACTCCTCCTTACCGTTTATTATCTTTATAAATTATAATTTATATATAACATAATTGCAATGTTTTTGTTTTGGTTTCCTTGGGCATCTCTTAATATTTGTTTCCTCGTTCCCTTAGTTTACACCTTTATTCTCATGTTCTACTTAATTTTCGCGATCCTTATTTATTTTAATTCGTGTTCCTTTCCCTCGTTTCTATTGTCTTCTTGGCTTTGAATGACTATCTTTTTCTGCTATCTCTATCTATTAACTGGTATTACCTCTTAGTTTTTTCTTCATTACCATGGTCCTTATTCTGTTCTCGGTTGTTTCCAGTTTTAATCATTTCTTGAGTTTACTTTAGCGGTTACCCTTATATTTCCTCCTTTCATTAACTATTATTATCGTTGCTGTTTTTCCTGACTTAGTTCATTGTTCTACTTAACGGTTTCTCTCCTTAAGTTTGAAACTATATTCACAGTTGTACTTGTATTGCCTCTCATATGTACTTGACTCATTCCTTGTCATTTCTATACCTCATTCTTAACTAAAATTTCCATTATTCTCCTTATATTCTCATTCATTCTCTCTTACCCGATTATCTAATATCAATTCATTTCTTGTCATTTCTACTGAGATATCAAAATTTACCAATCCTATCATTCCTTAACTTGCCACTCTTTACCTTACAAATTTCTAACTCGTTCGTTTCTGCATTCAAAACAATCAACTGGAACAAAATTCTTATCCCATTGGTATCCGCTTTCCAGACTTATTAAAATTCTAATTTCTCCGTTTCTACTTTCGAAGCCTTAAAAATTATTATCTAGTCTGTTTATACCCTCGAAATTTTCAAATGGTGTACCATTCCTATATCGTGGGTTGTAATGAACCATAATCCCAAACTTTCGTCGATGTTAAATTATCTATGTGGGGTAGTAATAATTATCTATATGGTCGTATGAATTATCTATATTTATCAATTATAATATCGATGGGTCGTTGTTCATTGCTACTAATTACCCCTCCTCATTTTCCTAGTATACTCTTGCGCAATTTCGCCATTTTACTTATCCTTTTATATCTAATTCACCTATTACTCTTTACTCGGTTCTACTCTGGAACCACAAAAAAAAGACAATCATTTCTCCGGTTTAAACCAAAAAATTAAATTCTGTAGAGCTTTTCTACTTCCCTGGGATCCCCTTTAATCATTTAATTATTTTCTTTCTTTCGTTCATCATTTATTCTCACTTATTCTTTATTTTCGTTATCTCCTTAATTCATTTTCCTCTTCCCTCTCCCTTTCTCACTATAATTTTATTATCAGTTTCCACGAGCTCGTTTATTCCTCTCCCAATTCAAATTCCCGTATCTAAGTTTAATTCGTTTCCAGCTAGCTTCAATATTCTATCTCACTATTAGCTTAAATGCTATCCCATTATTTTCTAGGCCTTTACGACTGGCTGGCACTTTTCAACAGCTCAATCTTCATTATCCTGACCGGTTGGACTATTCGACAACTCGATCTTACGACTGGCTGGCACTATTCAACAGCTCAATCTTCTTCTTCTGACCGGTTGGACTATTCGACAACTCGATCTTACGACTGGCTGGCACTATTCAACAGCTCAATCTTCTTCTCCTGACCGGTTGGACTATTCGACAACTCGGTCTTACGACTGGCTGGCACTATTCAACAGCTCAATCTTCTTCTCTTGACCGGTTGGACTATTCGACAACTCGGTCTTACGACTGGCTGGCACTATTCAACAGCTCAATCTTCTTCGTCCTGACCGGTTGGACTATTCGACAACTCGGTCTTACGACTGGCTGGCACTATTCAACAGCTCAATCTTCTTCTCCTGACCGGTTGGACTATTCGACAACTCGGTCTTAATATCCTCGGACTGGCTGGACTTTTCCCAGCTCAGTTTTAATTTCCCTGACCGGCTGGACTTTTCACAACTCGGCCTTAATATCTCCGAACTGGCTGGACTTTTCACAGCTCAGTTTTAATTTCCCTGACCGGCTGGACTTTTCACAACTCGGCCTTAATATCTCCGAACTGGCTGGACTTTTCACAGCTCAGTTTTAATTTCCCTGACCGGCTGGACTTTTCACAACTCGGCCTTTATATCCTCTAACATGCATGTTTTATTCTCCATTTCTCTGTTTGTCCTAGGCTCACTATTTTTGTTGTATTTACTTTAGTCACTGTGCACTTTCTAAACGTTTATCCCCCTGCATGCCTGTTTTTTTACTACTTTTACTGGTTTTCCCCACTCCCCTGACTCCGGATTCGCATCTATTATTCGCATCTGTTATTCACATCTATTATTCGCATCTATTATTCGCATCAATTATTCGCATCTATTATTCGCATCTATTATTCGCATCTATTATTCGCATCTATTATTCGCATCTATTATTCGCATCTATTATTCGCATCTATTATTCGCATCTATTATTCGCATCTGTTATTCGCATCTATTATTCGTTTTCCTTTGACTATCTTTGTCCCCTATTATTCTGCCTACCGGTTATCGTATCAATTTGGTCTTTAAGCTCTAATTGTTTCTATTTACTTCGCTTTGTCTTTTTCTATTTACTTGGTCTTCATTTTTATTTCTCCTGCATGCTTCTTTTTACTACTCTTCCAAGTTTTCCCCACTCTCCTGACTCTGGATGCGAAACACTCGCACTGGTCAATCTCCGATCGTGTGGTGATCAGTCACACGCAGAGATGTTCCAGTATATGCGATGGGCCCTGTTCCACATCTTTCGTCAGGACAGTTGGTACTTTCCTGGGCCTTATCCGCACTACGCTGAGCGTAGCTCATAGGTTGTGGATTTCCTAAATCCTAACAGAAAAATTTTTTCCTTATTCATTTGCTCTCAATTTTCGTAATACTTTATTCTCGTTTTTACGTCGTGCTCTTAATCTACTTATCTCGATTACTCTTGGTCTTTCTTCATTATTCTAAATATATCCACGTTTCTTGTCTGGTTAACGTTTTATTGCTATCGCTTTTACTCTCACCGCTTCGGTTGACTTGTTTCTCGTTAATATGCTCACTATTTCCTCAGGCAGATCCCTCTCGCATCCCTCGTTAATATTTGTTTATCCATTTTATTCGTTACCCTTCTATTCGTTCATGGTTTGTTTACGAAACATCCCTGCTCAATTTTGTAATTTATCCCGCTTCCGTATCTGTATGTTTTCCCACACTTTGATCCTTTACGTTCCCCTTTAAAAATTTATTTATTTATTTATTTTTTTATTTTTTTTTTCGGTTTCACTGTATCATGTTTCATTTTATATTTGTCGTTTCTTGCTGTTTTGAATTTTCCTTAATATGTCTTTGCCCTTGCTATCCTTCTGTGAATTTGTTACTTGTTGTTTTCTGTTTGTTCATCGTTTTGTGTTTTCCTTGTCATTTTTATTGTGTTTATTTGTTCACATTCTATTTTGTTATATGTGCGCTCTTCATTTTCTGTCAATCATGTTTTTGTATAATTTTTCCCGATTGTTCCTATTATTGCTCATGTCCATTTTGACTTTCATATTGGTTTCCCGTTTGTTGTTATCTTAGTTTGTTCTCATTTTCCTCCACGTCTTCGCCAAATGTCGTCCCCGACATTCATTATTTGATTTATTTATTATCTTGTGTTCTCTCGGTTCTCAGTATTTTGTTCTCGTGTCCTCTCTACAATATTTGCCAAACGTCCATTTCTCTGATTGATTTTCCTTACTCTTAAATAAGCGTAGATTTTAATGTTTTGATTTTTCGCATTATTTTATCTTTGTTTATGGTGATCGGTCCTCTACTTTTATTATATATCATTTTGGTTGGGGTGTATACACCGATATATGCAATTATTTATATACAATTAGTCCTCTTTTTGGCACTCAGTTCTGCCATTACCGTCTCTTTTCAATGTTATGACCCTGCTGATAGTTCGTTGTTTTTTCTCCTTTACGCAAAATACGGATACGGTGTTCTTCTGATCATTCCACCTCCCTCTCGGAATATTTTACTCATCATCTTATAACAATTTTCAATGAATACTATGCTGGATTTGTTGTACTTCATCTTCATCTTAATGCATTTTCCTTTTCCCGTTTCCTTTTTACGTCTGATATTCTCCGTTACATTCTGATCATATCTTTCTCTCCTTGATTTCCCCAGCTATTCCTATTAGTTCATTTACTTGCATTTGGCTTTATCATTTGAGTTGTTCTATTTCCCTTCCACTTTAGTTTAATTTTTCCTCTCTGGTCCTTGATTATTCTCTCACGAACAAATTCATTGTTCAAATTTTCGATTAGATTGTTCCTCCATGAGATTCCTTGCTTCTGTATAGCTAAGGTTATTTACGATAATATGACGCTTTTCTGTTTCCAATTTTTCTCCTGTAGTGGTATTGGGATTGATTTCCATTGTGATCCGTTTTATTCTATTAATTCACCTACATTGATTCCTAATCTTTTATCTGAATTTTGTTTCATTTTACTTCCCGAAGTTATATACTAATAATACCGCGCTGATATATATACATTGTTCACACTATATATAGTCATAACCCTTTCTATGTATGTGGGTTCGTAATTCGTGATACTTTCTAGATCTCTTTTCACTGTTCTTAGTTTAGTGTTCTGTACTCTTTTATTTACTGTATATTTCACCCGTCTGGTTCTAATTGTGTCCCATTCTCTATTGTTGACGTTGGATAATTTTTCATAGTTCGTTCCGGTCATTAATATGAGCATCGTGCGTATAACCGTCTCTTATATTCATATTACTTTGGCTAACCTTGAGCTTCCTGGTTTCTTTCGCTGGATCATTTTCGTTGATATCCATCATGCTATTCTCGTATCTTGTATATTTACTTTCATTGATTTCTCTATATACTTTGTTATTCTCCCGAGTCGTTTACATAAGTTTTAGAATTCATTTTCTACGTACTCTTCGTGTCTGTGATGTTTGCCTATTTTGCAAAGTTTTTCACTGCCTTTTAACTTAGCTCCCGTGCCGTTGTCACGGAGATTTTATTTCGATTTATTTTTGCTCCATTTTTATACTGTGATTTTATTTTTTAACAGTTATTCTCGATTGTCTTTGGTTCAGATTTATTTTTCGAGTTACCAGCAAGTTTTATCCCTTCATCTATCCTACAGACAAGTTTAGTTCCTGTTTTTGTTCTTTTACTTAACGCTTTTGTTCATTCTAGGTGTTGATGATATATAGTTATTATTTCCATTCGTGATTTTTCGATGTCATTTCCATGTCTTCACTTTCTTTTACTTTCAGTAAAATCTGTTGATTCGCTCTGTTTCGTCTGGTAAACTCATCTCTTTTATCTTTAATGTCGTTCGTCTCAGATTCGCATTTGCAGAAGCTAAGGCATGGTTATCATTTGCTTTATTTATCGTTTGGTGCTTTGTTATTGTCGAGTTTTATCGTATTTTACATTTGAATGTTTATTCAATCGTTTTTAGGGTTTAATCTTTTCCTTTTACCGACGCCTTTTACCATCCTTGGGTACTCTATCCTTGGTTTGGTATGTGTAGAAAGTATTACATGTAGAGCATAATTGGTGTAAACATTCCTTATCATACACTGTATGTATCGTTAACTCAATACCAGAATCATATGTAGCTTACTTTTTCATAAACCCCTAATCCATACATTCTTATATCTCATATGCATATAATCATTCATACTATTAATTCTTCATCTATCAGTGTATCTTCCAAGAAGTTTCCATACTACGAAGACCGTCACTACATTCATTCACCAATTTGGCAGTATTTGTTCAAAAATTCACATTTCATAATTTTAGGATATAAATATTATCACCGGTCAGAACAATCATTCCACAACAAAACTCAAGACAGACTACTAATTCACCATTCCAATGCAATTTAATCAACGAAGAATATCTCTATTTGTACCCACAAAAACAATACATTGATTATCCCATTACTGACTAACAATAATTATTTAAGTGCATATAAATTTATATACAAGTACAAAATGCCATAGTAGCATAATTAATGATCATTTTCCATGCATGCAAATCTGACAACCTTCCTTCTCATCCTAACTAATTAATTCAAAACTAGAAAGCCATACATAATTTTATTGAAAACTGAATAGTAAAATACTTATAAAACATTAATTAGTAAAAATTCAATTAGTAAAGTCCACAAAATCAATGAAAAATATATATAACCATTCCAACTATACTGTACTGAAAAGTCGCTCTCTTGAAAATAAAGAAACAATCTACTGGAATAAATTTATGGTGTAACAGAAGCCGATACACCAACCGGCATTTGATTAACCTTTGATCATATAAATAATCATATTAAAGATTCTTCCCTAAATTCTCGATATTTTAGATAAACTATGAAAAATTTAATATACATTAGAATAAATAAATAAATATCTTACTTCTTTATTCATTATTTTTACAAAAAATCTTAAAATTAACTAAATCCAAAACAAAGTCTATTTGGCAAAGCTAAATGAATGTCTCATTTGTGATAATTAAATGTGCTTTGGAAAAATGAGTACCTTACCCAGATTATATACCTTCACTAACTACACCTAACCCCAGAATATCAGTAAAATAAACTGACTACAACGTATTGATGGATTTGATGTGGGAAGAATTCAAATGGATATTCATTGATGGTTTTGCATGTAAGATTTGATAGCCGCTCAAAGTTTTATTTAACATCGACAAAAACAACGAAACAAACCGAGAGAAATTACAATGAATCGAAGAACTAATCAAATTCCAGCATCATTTTCAAAAGTAAATATTCGAATCATTATTCCAATTGATAGACATGTTGACTTCGATACAAACAAATTCCATTTTGGTTTTATAAATCTCATAAAATTTCAATTTCATCTGAACACTACAGCAAAAATCCAAATCTCGTTTCTGATTGGCCGCTTTTCATGCACGTAGAAAATCAATACCTTAACACATGCCATGCCATGCCGCCGGCACGTACACTATACGATTGTATATTCAGTCTAGACTGTTGTAGAGCTTGAGTGGTAAAATCCGGAATATTTCATTACTACACACACACACACACACACACACACATTTTTCAGATATTACCTCGAGCCGACAACGGACAGCTGGTGTTGTCGGCAAATATTTTCAGTTTTTAATCTGGATTTCACATCATTCAATAATGCCAGCGGTAGACTTAAAAGCACTGAGAAAAATTCATTGACTATGTACCCCCACACCAGTCGCTAAATACCCACAAGCTGTCGCTGGAAGCGTAGTTACAATTAATTTTTATAGCTGCTCCGGAATCATAAACACGCCTACACCGATTTCAGACACTTCACAATCAATCCAACTCCATTTATCCGTCACAAGGCCAATCTGACTCACACATGCGAGTTGAAGCCAGAAACACTTCAAAAAAAAAAAAAAAAACACTTCCCTGTCAACACTTCAAAACAAATCATCATGCACACCATTCTCAGGCAACTACTTAATAACATTGTGTTGGTAATTATTCAAGTGTTCTGGTTGCTATAATTTTTCTTTTATCGATTATTCTACCAGAATTTTTTGGTTTCATTTTATGGATTTTCTAGGTAAGATTTGCTAACTTTTGAGTAAAAAAAATTATTCATGGTTTTAAATTTTTTTCGCAATCATCATCCTTATATTTCAGGTTCTTGGGAATTTCTATGAAATTGATCATATTTTATTCTCAGATTATTTTCGCTATAAGGTAAATATATTCTACCTATTTTTCAATCTCAAATTTTTAATTAACTAAGTATTTTAGAATTTGTTATTAGGTGCTTTTATGAAATTTCATACCATGCTCTTGATTTATTTTGGATTGTTTCGTTGACAGGTAAGTTCGATATATTTTACCTATTTGTTTTTAAATAATTTTTTTCGAATTTAGTTTTGTCTTTTGATGCTTATATAATTTACTTTTTTGTGGTTTTATTTAAGTTAATTTTTATTTTAAATTTCTATTTTTATAGTTAAATTAAATTTTATTTCAACCTATTTAATTCCTTACTAAAATAATTTTTATTTTAGATTTCCTTTTACCCCAATTAATTTTATTTCTGGATTAACTTATTTTTATAAATTTTAAATTATAATTTTCCTATTGTTATTTGAGCATGGTTTTTCGGTAACATCAAGTTTCGACTTTATTATTACGAATTTATTATGATTATTTGGTCGTGGTTTTTCCGATCAAAAATGTAAATATATCCCGTTTTTTATTTATTAACCTAAATTTTCCAAAATTTTATTTTTTTTGTAGTTGTTAATTAGAAAATTTTTCTAATCCAAGCGATTCTATTTCCCGAAACAAAAATAATTTTTATTTTTATTCATTTTAATTTTATGTGTTCGTTTGGTTCTTTTGCCCAAATTAATTTTATTTCTAGCATAATTCCTAACTTAAGTTTCCCGATTTTCGTTCTACCTAATCTTTCGTTTACCAGGATTAAATTTTATTTCTAAAACAGTCTTTTCTTTAATTAATTTTTATTTCTAATTTTCTTAATTTAATATTTTCCTTTTGCACAATTTCTCATTTTGATGTTGAAGTTGAATTTTCCGAATAATTGCCATTTTTGAGTTTGAAAATTTATTATTTATTAATGCTTTTCTGCCAAAAACAATTTATAAACCTAGATCCCGGCTGAGCCCCCAAAAATCATGTTGGTTACTTAGGGGTGTATCATTTTTACATTTTTAAAAGGTGTTAGGGGTAATCATAATGGTTCGACTCTTTCCTAAGCACCTCCATGACTATTGAAATTTAAACCATTTGTGTACCCATGGTGACGACCATGTTGGTACTGTACACAAAGGCGAAAAAACAATGAGCAGGTGAGCTCTATTACTAAAACTACTCCCCATTGTATTTTCTTTTCGGGTTCTAGACTGCCGATAGAAGGTCTTACGTCTTTATTCACTATGTATGCTGCTTTTGTGGTCCTCAATTACGGATATTTCCTATTACTCTCTTACAAAAATTTTCCGCAGGGATCCGCCCTTATTTTCCAGCTAATAATTATTATTCTACACTTCCTACAATATCTAAATTATCCTTTGAAAAATTTGAGCAGGGATTGGCCCTTATTTCCAGCTAATCCACGCTTCCCATAGTATTTAAGTTATACTTCAAAAAATTTGAGCAGGGATCTGCCTGTATTCTCAATCCTAACCTACATTTGACCACGGTACTTCCAGCGATAGGACCCGTGAGGAAGCCCCCACATGCCGGCCCAATCCAGCTGCGCGATTGAAAAACCAGCATACCCACCAGTCTGAGCATCCCGAAGGTACCTCAAACCATGATATGCTGAATCTCAATTCAGCGGTACTAACGTTCGTAATCAGTTAGTATAAAAATTGAACACAATAAAAATTATTATTTAATACCTACAACTAAATGAAATTAAACGATTAAAAGAAAATAACAAAAGAAAATTTAACTAGAAATTTTATTGCATATTAAATTAAATCATCTCGTAAAATTACTACAACAATAAAAAAAAATAAATTACCAACTCCACGTGGGCATAAAATCGAAAACTGAGAGCTTCACTGTTTACAACTAAATTTTGATGTTAGCGAAAAAGTAGTAGTTTTTTTTTTAAATGAATTTGTGATCAGTATTTATACTGATTTTTCATGCATTTGCTGCCACTCTATCCAATCAGAGTGCGAGAAATTTTTAATTAGTCTTGTACACATGCATGAGTGTGTGCAATTGTTTATTTGTTTTAATTCAATACATTTAATTAATTTCTTATTTAATTTTTATTAATTTTAATTTTATAAAATTTTTTAATTTAAATAATTTGAGTTATATTAATTTTTATTTATTTTAAACATTTTTATCTTTAAATTTAATAAGTTACATAACCATTTAATTCTATAAATTTTACAATTTACATAATGCTAACTAATTTTATTATTTTGACGATTTAATTTTTATATTATTTAAATAATTTTCAACTAATTCTATTTTACGTTTTATTATTTTTCTATCGAAATTTTTGAGTGTTGAATTTTTCTGTTAAATTTATTTATCTCTTTATTCTATTATACGGGTTTTATTGAATCTTAATGTGTGATGAAATTTATTTTATATTAAACCTTGGTCATGAATTTTTTCAACTTTGCGGTTTTTGTGTTAGGTATTTTCGATCGATTAAAACAAACTCTCAGTTCTCGGTTCTAGCCCAACAGTAGAAATAATTATTTTACGAATTTTATTCAAAACAATTGTCAAGAATTGGAGTATTCAGAAATTAAACTATTAACTATAAAATTAATACTATTAGTAATTTTTTTCAAATTTCAAATTTGGATCTCAATAAATGTCAAGGTCCCAATTCAACGTCCAATAGTGCGTCTATTATAAGGAATTATTGTGTACTTATTTTCTTCCTTTAATAATTTTTCCTATCTGTCTTTAATCAGAGCCGAGAAAAAGCTAAATGATGTGAAGACGTTGGTGATTTTTCAAATGCTGCTTTCACACTAAGTGGAGAATTTATTAGATATATTAAATATGTTTAACATCATAAATCAATGAATAATGATGTAAATTTTAATTTAAAAATAGTTTAATGTCATTCCATTAAGGATACAGAGTTATACATAAATCGAGCTTGTCAGTTACTGAACGAAATTAACAGGGATTTGAGCTATATTCACTATAAATACGTCCGGGAGAAATTGTATTGATTCGATATGATCTAAAAAACAAAATATCTTTCCTACCAACGCAATCCGAAATTAATATTATCCCATTGAAAAACAAATTTATTTTTTACTTTTGAAATTTAGAATGAATCAGATGTAATCTCACAGAGCATCAGTGATTATTATTGTTATATTATCAATAAAAATCTTATACTTTGTGAAAATTATTTACTGTTACATAAGAACACGAGGAGTCAGAGTGAAATTTTATCACCAACGTTGAATTCATTTTAATATAAAAAAAGAAATTTAATTAAAATATCAAATAAAAAAAAAGTTCCAAAAATTTTAGACTTTGCCTATTTAAGGGTATAATTTACAATTCAATGCAAAAACAATTTTATTTAATTAATTTTTTTTCTTCAGTTTTATTAAATAACAAAAAAAATACATTTAAATAAAAATTATAATTTTATTTTATTTTTATTTCTTAATTTCTTCCCATAAAATAACACATTTTTACTTGAAAAATAATTGTTTTCATGAAAACTATTGGTTAAAATGTCTATTTTTTAACGCAATAACATCACCTGAAAATTTGTGAGAACTGCGTAAAGATGCAAACAGTTTTCTCATATATATATATATATATTCTCATATTCATATTTTTGTATATTTATCTGCACAGTGACTATATGATTAACATACAATATAAAGAAGTTCTTAAATAACAATAGTATTTACATAGGTCGTTTAACTACTTAAAATAAGTTATAATATTCAACAAATTAAAAACGAAAGATAAGAAATAAATGCTATTTTAAATGAACTTTAAAATTAACAGAATTAAATTATTATTTATTCATATGAAAACAAAGTCGGTCCTGGATACCTGAACACCCGCATGCGCAAGCCAACTTTTTGTCGCCCTCTTATTTCGTTAAAATAATTTTTTGGAAAATACAAAAATATTCATATTTCACATAGGATAGGACGAACGATTTAATATTAATTTAAAAACGTAGCGTCCTTACAAAGTTCAATTTATTAATTAAATTAATTAAACACACATATCAGCCAGGCAAAATTGTTATTGAAAATTGAGATTTTGTTGAATCAGCTGCCTCTAGAAATTGGCCATCCACGTGCCTCGCACGTGTTTGTACCCCGCCAGGACAGTTATTATATAAAAATCAAGTTAATTTAATCCTTTCAGTGGGAATAACATCTCTAGGCCTCATTAATTTTTGAACCTTATTTCACAATTATTTCTTGTATTTTGGAGAATAAAGACCATATATATAAAATATAAATTCCCATCTAAACTTTATTCTACATTAGCTGTCAATAATCTTCCCGATATACATTTCCCAGGTGCATCATTCTTTTCTGTGCAGTAATACTTCCGTAATATGGAGCGAATGTAGAAATATAGCTGATAAGAGAATCAGATAAAGTATATATATGCTATGACTCAATTTTGTGGTATTTTTCAAATTATATATCATAAAGCAAATTTTCTCCCTGAATTCTACGATAGACTCATCAAAAGATAAGTTTCTTAAGAGACATAATTTTCTAAGAATATTTTGTTCAAATGGTCAAGGTAATTGGCGACTTTTGAAGTTCTCTCGCTAAGGTAATGGACTGCTATTGAAAATCCTTTTTTGAGTCTTTTTAATGTTTAAAACTCTTACAAATGAGGCATTTAATTACCAAGTATTCGAGAAGTTGAATAAAGTCCATTCTAGAAGCTTGTGGATTCGCAGTTTACTCTTAAAATATTTTTAAGTTTTAAATACAAAGGAACAGTTACCCTAACACATTTTCGAATTTAGGCCAATTTTAAAATTATCTTAAAAGATGAGATATTTCAAATTTTGCATTACAATTAGTTACAAAAGAATTTTCATGAAAATTCTAAAAATTAGCAAAGTATAAAGGTTATATTTACAAGAGTTGTAAAAAAGCTTGACCCTTTGCATGTCCTGTATGTTATATTTTTTTACGAAACGTACTAGGACAGACAAAAGCGTAATCATTGTCTACATCACTTTGGTACTGATCAGCCATGCGGTAGAAATTATTATATCTTGCATGATTATAAAATATTTTTAAAAATTTCATAAAAAGCAGAAAAACAAAAAAATATGTTTCAAAACAATATAAAAATTTATAAATACAAAAACGTTGACTAATAATTTTGAAAAAATGTGGGCAATATCTTACAATTGTCAGTGGAAGAGGACACAATATTTCATTTGGACTTTTAGTAAAGTTATATGTTCAATTTTAAATAATTTTAGTTTTTTTACGAATCACTTCTTTTAAGGAAATCATGTATTCCAATTGACATGAAAATTATCATTGAAGTAATAAAACCGACCATAAAAGATGGTTCCTCAAATATTCTATGAGACATGATTTTAAAAATTGAGTGTCTTTCATTTTTTGAAACTCTTCTATAGAAAAGGTATATTTTCAACATTAGACTACTCCCTCAATGAAGACGAACTCAACCTGCGAGTTGAATTTAATATTGTTGAAGTTCTTAAATTTAAAATTTCTAAATAATTAAAAAAGGAATATTGAAAATTCAAAATCAAGAATTTAAAATCGAATTAAAATTTGAAAAACGGGTCAGATGCAAATGAGATGATGGGAAAGATCATGGCGAGGACGGATTCATCAGAATATGACCAGAACGGTTAGAAATGCAGGAAAACGTACAAAAACCAAAAATTGTTAATTAATTAATTAAGGAAAACCAGTGTAAGTAAACAAAGTGGATTCTGGAAAACCATTATCATGACAACGTAAGTAATGGGAAAACGGGAGAAAGATTATCGCAAGAGAGACGTACGGTGGGACAATTAATCATTTCTTTCAAAGGAGTAAAGATGAAAAAGGCCGCGAGACTTGTCAAAACGAGACGGTGTAGTTGATAGGCGATCATTTCAACTATATAAGAGAGCCCAAATTCAGAAAAAATTGGCATTTTGCCTTAGATAGGGAAGAAGAAATCGACAGTAGGATTAAACAAAAAAATTAAAGATAGAACTGGCGGAAAGGGAAATAAAAGATTCAAGTTAATTCAAATGAGTAAATAAAAGAGATGATTATTTTTTCAGAACGTACAGAACCAAAACGATTACAGCAAGACTTATTGAATAATCAGAATAGGCATTTTATTGTGATCTTCGGAGATTTGTAAATTGTGGATATATACGAATTTGATTACAAATATACTTTGAGTGTTGTTTTGCTAATAGTTTTTACAGAACACGCGGAGATACCGACGTTAATAATTATCTAATTAAAGACTCAACAATGTGCCAAAGATCCTAAGTTTTTAAAGAAAACTGTTTGGAGTTAAGCGGTAATATTTAAGGTAAACAATTCAATTAACCTCCTGATACTTGGAGGTTAAGAATCTACTAGCGTGAACCTACCCTTGATTTTAACTTTGGTGAGAGTTATCAGAGTTAGGTTTAATTGAGCCAATTTTTATTGACAACATTTTCATTACCATTTATTTAAACCATTAATCTGTTGAAAATTCGAGAATAGGTTGTTTTAGCTGTGTTCTTTATAAGTCCCAATTTTGAAAAATATTGGTGTTTGGCTAAAACTGGAAGATTTTATTTAGGGAATTAATGCCTCAAAAACAGAAACGTGCACTGGCACCAAAATTCATGATAACATGTTAATTGTAATACCAAGTAAAATAAAACACATTTTTGAGAATTAAAAAACACGTTTAAAAATTTAAAAGCACAGAAGGTTAGAAGCATCCACATAAAAATAAATAAAATTGATTGATGAAAGTCTACCATTTTGTAGTTTAAAATTTATCATGGGGATAAAATATAAAAATTAATAAAACTCTCTCTATATATATATAACTCTTGTGCATTCTCTCAAAATTAAAATTTCAATATGCGTACTCAATGCTAGAAAATATTTAATATTACGCAAAATCAGCTAGTTAAGAAATTACTTTGAAATTAACATTTTATTAATATTTTGAAAGTAATTTTGAAAATATTAATAAAATTGAAAGTTGTTAAAAAAATTCGATCCATCTGAAATTTTGAAAGAGTGTATTGTTCGCGACGACGAATCTATTTGCCAAATTTCAGCTCGATCCGATCACGGAAAGTGGATTAATTTTTGCGTGGCTCATACAAACATTCAAACGTACATAAAAAGTGAAGTTAATAGAGTTTAAAAAGAAACATAATTATGTTTGCATTAACACACACAGAAGCTTTAATTAAATGTCATATTGGATATAAAATACAAAAATAATTAATAAAAATTATTGTATTAATTTCCATTTAACATTTATTAAATAAAAGAAAAATTAGATGTTTTAAATAATCAATTTAATCAATGGATTAGGTAAAGATACTTGCTTAAATTAATAATTTCAAAATATTTTGGAAAATACCTGTATGCAAGCACGGATGAGTCCAAGCGTGGGCAATTGTATAATCAAAGAGAAATTGGTGTTGGGAGTTGCTAAATGGATATCAAAACTGACGCATGCAAACACGAAATATCTAATCTAGTTTGATAAATTGTGAAGCACACCCATACCAATCGATTAACAGACTTAAAATTGGTATATAATGACTTAAAAAACAGTTTCTTATTTCAAAAACTAATACCCTGGATTTATAGTTTTGTTTTCTCAGAGGTGACAATTTTGAAAATCTGCGATACTTTGAGCATTAATGTAAAGTGTAACATAAGATATAATTCATTTATACATAGAAAAAATATGCACACCTACTAGAAATAAGGACAAAAATTATGGGCGACCAGCATTAATTAAGTGCATTTGCAATTGAAAAGCAGAAAAATAATCTTGGTTAAAAAATTAAAATACAAGCACACAAAACCACAGCCACAATCATTTATTACGGGCATTTATTATCCGCTTGGCGCTACCCTAGCTTAATTTCATTAAAAATATTAATAACATTAAATCAAAAAAATATTTTCAAAAACTTCAACAAATGTAAATTTAACTAAAAATATGTTTAATTTGCCATCTTCTCATAAAATGTGTTCTTGTCCCACATAATTTATGGGCTTTGTTGATCACCCGCTATTATAATAATATAAAAGCTTATTTAAAATCTCATTAATACTTATCCAATATTTTTATACATAATACCTTATAAAACTTACAAATATCAGTTATTAATTCTTGAAAATCTTTTTAATTTTTAATACACTAGGATATCTGGTGATTTTCTTTTGAAATTAATTAATTATTTAGCATATTTACAAATAGGTCTTCCAGGGTCCCCACATCAGATTTGCGTTTTTCATTGGCCATCTACAAAAATTACTTTTTTGTACCAGCGTTATTTTTGTTATTTATAAAAAAATCCTCGAGTTGAAATGCTGAAAATTTTCAAGAAAATTAGAAAAAAATTTTCTAAACATTTTTCAAATTTTAAAAACAATTGAAAAATCTTTATATTTTTATTCATGTCATTTTAAAAAATAAATAAAACTGATAAAATATTTTCCATAAAAATTCATCATCATAAATTACTGATGGTTTTATAAAAGGTAAAACGCACATAATTAACTGACAGACTGATCGCTATAACAATGTGCACAGAATCTATTTTCAGTGCACTCATATACAGAAAAAAATTTTATTATCAAGAAAAAAATTCTATACATTTCAAAGTCCGTACATAATATTTTATTAAAACAAAATAATTATTTAATCACAGAAAAATGATATTGTACAAATTAATTGTACAAATTGATCAATTGGTAATAAGAGTAATAAACAATAATTTTATAAAAATACAGAATAAAAGCAAGAAAATCGATAAGGGTAAGTGGTGAACATTTTCAGCTGTTATTTAGATTTCTCCGTTTCTTTACATTCCATTTCAACGGTTCATAATTACTTGACAATCACTGGATCAAAACTTCAAAAAAAACTCTATCTTGGAATCTGCTCTTCGAACTAAATACTTAATCGGTTTATTTGCGAATTTTCAAAAGAAACAATAAACTCTATTCACATTCATACACAAATATCAGTGAAAAATAATATTAGAAAAATGAATAAAAATTAAATTTCCAATAATCTCCTAATCTCTGTTTCGTTTCATAAAGGTTTCTGATGACCATATCAAGCATTCTTGAGCTATTTGATAAACTAATCGACGGTTATTTATTTTTGCCATTAAGTTCTTTTTGTAATAATGTCTGAAAATATATTTCCAATTAATTTCCAATTAATAATAATAATAATAATAATAATACTAATAATAATAATAATAATAATAATAATAATAATAATAATAATAATAATAATAATAATAATATAAAGTGATGATTACTTGGTAGCAGAATTAATTAAATTATCATTTAATTATAAAATATATAAATTTTATATTCATGTAATGGGTGTAATGCCACATACATTGGAGAGACTTCCCGTCATCTCTGTACTCGAGTTCAAGAACACTGTCGACCGAAGGGAGTGTCCAATATTAAGGATCACAATAAAGTCTGTATAAGAGAATTTGGAATGTCTGATTTTAAAATCTTATCAAAAAATTTTGATAATTGTTTTGAGCGTGTGATATGTGAAGCATTATTGATTTTAATCCTAAAATCAATGTGCAGAATGCAGTGAATACTTGTGTGTTGAATGTTTTTAATTAAGTTTTTGTATGTTGATGTATATTAATAATAGTTATGTTAAATAATTAAAATAATATTTTTAATAATAATAATAATAATAATAATAATAATAATAATAATAATAATAATAATAATAATAATAATAATAATCATAATAAAATAATAATAATAATAATAATAATAATAATAATAATAATAATAATCATTATAATAATAATCATTTTAATAATAATAATCAAAGAAATAATAATAATAATGATAATAATAATAATTATTATTTTATTATTATAATTACTACTACTATAAATGGAAAATTGTCAAAAAATAGTGATTACGGATGTTAAATAAATTGCAAAACTGTAACAAATGTACGCGTAGTTATTAAAAGCGAATAAATAAAAATCAAATATCTAACGATCAAAATGAAAAATAAATGATTAAGATCACAAATAATATATTGATATTTAAATACTTGTATCAGTGCTGTTTGTATCAAATGACTCAAAAGTTGTCTAAAAAGTATACATAGCATTGAATGAATCACTGTTTTTTGAATCATTTATCAACATTATTTTCATTTATTGAAAATGCTAAATTTGTATTAATTTGTGTGCGAAAACAAACAAATGCCTATTTAATTATTCTATGAAATTCAATCACAGAAATGTACTACGTGCATTTCATTGCAACTTCATGTCAACTCATTTTATGTGAAAATTATTCAATGTTTTGAGCTCACAATGACAACTAATTATCTCATTGGAAATGCTTTTTATTATGTATTATAACATTTAATACAATAAGTTATTTACCTAAGAGAACGTGCTAAACTGTCATAGGTCATTTTATCTCTTCTTTCTTTGTACTGTCCCCAAAGGGTGGCTACTTGTTTGCTGTCGACAATATGAAATATTCCAATGGATCTGTGAACCCATTTTATTCCAGTACTATGTTCTTTGTATCGGCTTGAATCTAGAAGGCACATAAGAAACTGCCAGAGAGAAAATCGCTGTCCGCGACGACTGACACGTTTACCCATTCTCAAGGGTTCTGGCATCCGAGAAAGATCAATTAATTCAGAATTGGATCGACCGGAATATGGAGAATTAAGGATTTGAGAATTGTTAGACACTGCAATGGGCGGGACGTGAGACTGTAGGTCAGATGAATTGATTTCATTGGTTATAGGAAAAGGTTTACAAGTTGAATTACGGGTATTATTGGTAGAACGAAAAGGAGGATCTCGATTTGATATAATAGATATTGACAATGGTTTTTTGATTGATGTGACTCTTACTGATATGGATGAAATATTACTGGAAAGCGCTTTTTTATTTACATAAGGCTTCTGATCTTTATTGTGAGCTAAAAAAAGAAAATATATTATAAACATAATTTTATTTGATTTGTTCATATGATGTGATAAATCATAAATTTTCAATTTTTATTATCATAAATTCTTTTAAAAATATCAATCAAAATATTAATTTTATTCAAAACTTTTGTTAGATTTTATTATTATTTGTAAATTTAAATTATTATTAAATTTAAATAAAATGTCAAAAATTTTAAAATATAAATTTAAAAAAATAAATATAAAAAAATAAAATAGGGGTTATAGATTGCGTACAATAAAGTTTTAAAATCATCTAAAAAATATATTAATCATTTGAAGATTTAATAATTGTAAACATATTTTTCAATTTTTAATAAAATTAATTTTAAAATTAAAATTGTTTGTTTGCATCTGAGTATTGAAGTCTTTACTGAGTAAAATGATATCTTTAATATCGTCAAATTTGTACAAAAATATGTATACACTAATACAGGGCTTTTCAAACTTTTTAAACAAGGGACCCCTAATTTTTATTACGCTTAGTTTACGGACCATTTTACTAAAAAATTACTATTTTGTTTGTAAAACCTGATATTAAATGCAATATTAAATGCAATAAAAATCATTAAATAACACAGACATACACAAAAATTGAATCAATAGTGTGCATCTTATTATTTGTTTAAGAATATTTAAAATCGATACGGACCCTCATAAAATCGCTCACGGACCCCAGTTTGAAAAGCCCTGCACTTACTAAAACCCTACTTACTACGACGGATGCATTCCAAGTTTTATTAATGTACAGTGAAATAACATTAAATGGAATACGAATCCTTCGTGGGATCAAATTGGTATAGACAATCTACATCTCATAAAAGTATAAGCATAATTTATGCATTGGAAAACAATTCCAATAGAATATTTTTAAGTTGAAAACTTATTATAACTTATTCCAAAGCCTTAAATGAATTTTCATTTAATGAATGTGATAATAATGATAATATTTAATGATAAAAAGACAATTATTATTATTATTATTATTATTATTATTATTATTATTATTATTATTACTATTATTATTATTTTATTAAAAAATCAGTATTAAATCAATATTAAATCAGTAATAATAATAATACTGGAAAAGAAATCAGTGGTGAAATTTGAAAAAAAAGTTCTTATAATATTAATATTATTATTATTATTATTATTATTATTATTATTATTATTATTATTAATTTTATCATAAAACATTTTAAATTAATCAAATAACAAATCAAATAAATAATAGTTAATTGAAGTATTACTACAACAGTTACATTTTTTACCTTTGGTAAAATGAGTAATTGAACGTCTAATAATATATTCATTCAGAAGGTTGCATAAATTAAAAATGCAGATTTATATATAGAATTTTTGATTCATCATCACGATTGCAGTTTTATTTTTATTTTGGTATTTTTAGGAGATCTATTCTGTTTGCTTAAGTGAAACTTTTCAAAACCATTTCTAGATTTCAATTTGTTGAAATCAAATCATATCCGATCCTCCAGGAAACAAATATGGATGCAATTAAAATTATTTTTAGTGATTTAGTTAAATCTTTGAAACCAAAGTAAATAAAATTTAAATGATAAAATGTTTATTATTATTAATAACAACAATAATAATAATAATAATAATAATAATAATAATAATAATAATAATAATAATAATAATAATAATAATAATAATAATGATGATGATGATAATAATAATAATAATAATAATAATAATAATAATAATAATAATAATAATAATAATAATAATAATAATAATAATAATAATATAATGCTGTAGAAGTTTAAAATTAATTTTTTTTGTAATGCATGGAAGATCTTAAATTTGATCTCAATAAGTGTATTTAAGAATAGTTCATATAGAATTTTCCTCCATGCAAAGTGGGGAATTCCTTCTAGAAAAAACATATGATTGTCTGACGCTAAGTATATGTTCGAGTTCATTTAAATAAAAAGACAATTCCATATTTAATCGTGCAAAAATCTAATTGATTTTAAATTCCGGTAAAAACTCATTTTTACACCGCTTCTATGATTTATTTATAAAATTTATTGCCATGGATACAAGGAATTGTAGACAATAATAATTATATTTTCAAAATCATTAGTTTTGATTTCCTTTATGCATTTTTATAATAAATAAAATAATTCTATTTTTCGAAATTTAATTTCACTTTTTTCAACAAAATATTTATCAGTAATTAAATAATTATTTTTAACGAATGTTTCAAATTGATAAATAAAAAGTGTTTCATGGATTATAAATGGAAATTAATTAGCTATAAACAATATAGCATACATTTTCAGACTTTATTTTGACTAGAACTGAATAATGTTGAATGAAATAGTAATGAAAGAAAAGTTGTATTCTACATTAAATGAGTAAATAATCTATCTATTTTTACATCTGGAGTCAAGGATGCTAGAAGAATGGAATTATATTGTTTTTGGTTTTATATATACACTTGTCAACATTATAAGGAATAAAACTATATATTTTGAAAAAAAGTTTATTTAGCAAATGACCCTTATTAAAGGATTTGGCGTTTTATTATTTCGCTTTATATATAAACAATTAAATGCAATCAGTGGCGGAACTTCAAAATTTGGGCTCCCCGCGCAATGTAAAACATTTCCACTTAAATTTTTCGGTTAAAGTTTAATACATAGTTATTCAATGATAGTTTTATGTTTGTAGGCAAATATAACTGCGGGAAAAAAGTTTCAGAAAATGATTGTAAATATTTTTTTAGTAATAATTTTGGGCCCCCTATAGCTGGTGGGTCCTTGCAACGCAGGGTCCTGCGTCCACTAGTTACGCCACTGAATGCAATAATATTAATAGTCCGCAAGAAAAACAAGACAGTTGGATATATTTTACTTGATCAAATAAGAAATCAGACTCAATTCGGATTTCAATTCAAACTATTAGCATCATATAGTCTCGGAGAAAGATAACTTTGATTCAAAGTTTTAAGCTATGACTTAAGAGATGTCACAGTGAAGAATATTAAATAAATGAAAGGAGATAAGGGAATGTTATTATTAATGAGAATATGTGGTAAAGCTGAAGAAAGTAAGATGACGATGCATAGATTTCCTATTGTGTTTTTCACAAAGCACGTACCAAATAAGGTTGCGTAAGAAAAAAATATTTTTCATTTATTACTATGTTGGCATTTGTTTAATAAATAATATTAAAGAATATCGTCCTCAAAGCTTTACTTTTAATTCATATTCAATTCATAAATTAAATAAAGAATAAGTTTTAAACTAATAAATTTTCACAGATGAAATAAAGTCTGCTTTAAAATTGTAAAGAAGTTGGATAAAAATTAAATTGAATTCCAAATTCTCAATTTATTATAATTAAATGGTTTTTTAAATTTCTATAAATCTTTCAAGGAAACCTTATTATAGAATAATTTCCACCGCAATCATTAATAAATTAACCAATGGCGTAATAAATAGACTTTTAATAAATATTACAAAAAATAATTCTAAAAATAAAATTGATAACCAATTTTAATTGGATAAATTTCTGACTGAGTGCCTCCTCAGATGCTATATAATTTTCTGGAATTATTAAATAGTAATATACAAATTATTCATAGGGTATTGTTTTTGATTTTAACCGAAAATCGTCACCGCAAAATTTTCATATAGTTCATTTCAAATAGATATATTTTACTAATGATTTTTTGTTAATAAAAACATTTTCACATTAATTAGGTTTTTTCATATAGTTTTTGCTATAACACATTTGAATGGTTATAACATTATAATTAAAAAATTAATAATAACAATAGGATTTTTATTTTTTACTATCTAAATTATGCGATACATTTGCGAAATAATAATATTAATAATAATATTAATAATAATGATGATAATAATTATAAATAGTAATAAATAAAAATTAATAATAATGTGAATGGTGAAATTATTAATATAAAAACAAATTAAAAGAACTTTTTTTCAAATTTCACCACTGATTTCTTTTCCATTTCTTTTCCAAATTCACTTGAAAAAAGGCAGTGCCGAAAATTGTTGAATATCAAAAACATCGATATCTTTACTGATTCATAGTAAATTAAAATTAATTGTTAGAATAAAAATTGTGAACAATTTATATGTTGCAACAGTCGTCAAGTACAATATATCATCTTTTATATATTAAAATTTAAATAAACAATAAATACAACATTTAAATATACACTTAAATTAGACCAATTCTTATTAATAAAATCTCATTTTCAATACAAATAGAAAATAAAGGCTTTTAGTATGATGACAGTAGATGAATAAAATATGTAGTTTTTTTTAACACATTGACTGCCAAGGCCATATATCATATTTTACTAATAACGCCGCGTCGATCACTGGTGATCGACACAAAAACACTGTAATTCACCCCAAAAATATTTCAAAACAAATAAAATAATTGTATTTCGACCTATTAAACCTATAAACGTTAAAATATTTTTTGGAAATTTTACGAAAATCCTATTAGTAGTCAATGTGTTATTATAATATTATTAATATCATTATTTATTTTATTATATGAATATTAAGAATATAATTTTCATACTCAAAGTTTTTAAAAAATTTTAAATTTCAGGCTTTTTTCACATGGTTTTCCAATATTTGAACTGTATTAAAAATATGAAATTGTGAATATTTAGTATGACAATGATAATCTCTACAATTGTCAATGATTAATTACAATGAGTAATGTTAAGATCAAATAAAACAAGTTTAAAACTTGTTTTACTCTATTTATTCGCTATTGAATTTTACGTGATTTAATTATATTCTGATTTGAAGTTTTTTTGTTAATTTATAAGATACTTTTTAGAATTTTAAATGACATTTCTGAATTATTTTCTTATCAACTTTTGTTTAAATTTCAGCCAATCTTTTTTCATTTATAAGGGGTTGTGATAAATTATGTATGGGAGAGTAGTATTTTATTTTTTTTAAAACTATTTTATTAAATCACAATTAAAGATAAATTATAATAAAAATTTTGAGAAGGAAGAAGATAGGAGTAAAATTTCAATAAAGAAATAATAATGTTAATTGAAGAATTTGACTATGAATCAGTAAAGATATAAAAAAACATCGATATCTTTACTAATTCATAGTCAAGTTTTTTAATAAATACAATGTCAATTGAAAAGAAATCAGTGGCGAAAATTGAAAAATGTTCTTATAATATTAGTTGAAGAAGTGCAGAGAAAATTTGAATTTATTATACGATGTTGGGATATAGAATGTATTTAAGGAAACGATTTGTAAAAAAAAATAAAACTACAAACTATATGAAAGTGGAAATTGCAATTTACATATAGTTTATTCAGAAATGATCTACCAGAAAACTAATTCTAGGATCATTATTGAGTCAGGTTACTTTTTGTAAAAGACCATGGGAAAAAATCCAACTTTAGTAGTCATTTAAAAGTTTTTTCATAAATTTAAATTTCTTTTTAAATGTTTTTGTTTAATTTACTACCTTAGAGGATATCTAGATATCTCTATATGTGCAATTGAAACTTGTAAAAGCCAAATTTGATAATAAAAAAATAAAATAGAATAAAATTAGAAAATAGTTTAACTATTAAACAACTTTAAAAATTGGGTTTAGATATTTTAGAATCTTCCATTTGTCTAAAATTAATTAATCAATATCTAAACAAAATATCAAAGTCCTTTTTGTTATGATATTATTAATTTGACAAGTTGCACAGTAAAATTATTCATTTATGTAATTCTATGCAAATGAAATAGAGCAACTTTGATAAAATATTGTTATTATCATGAGAGACTCACTAGATGTTGGAGTGAAGAATTCTCAACTTATCGTAGAAAATTTTTTAATGAAAAAATTACTTATGACTCAAAAAATCTTTCCATTATTTTGCAATTTAAATATCTTTTTGTTAACTAATTTTTTTTAAATCAAACTTTTTTATATTTGTCTATGCATGTGCAAATGTAAGTATACGCATTGATAAGGGGCGCATGAATTTTTCCTTTTCTAGGGGTGCCAAGTACCCTTACACCGGGCCTGCTTATGAGCATTTTTGTTTTTGGTATTTCATTGCTATCCGTGTTTAATTTGTCATCAATTTATTTCAATATTTTTTAAAAATAATTTAAATTGATATTTTGGGCTGCTGATTTGCTGTTAACTTCGTATTTATTTCTCAATATTTAAAACACTTGACAAAGCTGAGCCGAAAGTTCATGTTAAATTAATAAAATATATTAATTAAAAAATTGAAACTGGTGAAGAGGATTGTTAAATATATATATATATATATATATATATATCTGTTTCACAGACTATTTTAATCTAAAGATTCACAGTCAAGAAGTCGCAAACGTAAGCGGTTTATTTTCAAGGTGTGGCAAGTTCATTTTTTGTTTTAAAGAAATATTTATTTTAAATATTGATAAGCTTTAGCAGCCAACTTTTGTGTGTTTTCTAGTTGTAGATAGTGTAAATTAGTTGTCCAATAATGTTTATTAGCAATATTTTGAGAAAATAAAAATGTTGTCAGAAACAAATGGTTTCGTCCCACTTTCAAAATTAATGGCTTATATGAGAATTTTACTCATCCTAAGATTCATCTGTCAGTAAAAATCAATTTTTATTATTCATCAATTATTAATCTTTTTATTAATTAAATAATTAATTAGTAACCATCCATTATAATTCATAAAACCTCTTCAATAATTCATTGGAAATTAATAATCAATATTTATAAATTATATTTACATTATTTATTTGTATATAATTCAATGATTTATTATCACATTTAAATCGATAAATTCAGATTGTCATTTCAGGATATTATTTATTTAGTTATATAAACAAACATTGATTTTAGCAAATTTAACCAATCAAAATATACATAATTAATATATTTGTTTTGAAAATGTGTCTGCTTATTATTTATAAAAAATAAATATTAACATAGAATGTATTTATAATTCTTTTAAAATTTCATTTATATTATTTACAACCTAAGGATAAATTTTCTTCTCATATTGATCTAGTCATAATAAAAATAAATTAAATGTTAAAAGAAAATAAAAACAGATCAATGGTGAGCAAAAAAATAAAGTTTAATTATAATATTTATAATTATTTTATCTGTTCAATTTACTGTCAAAAATGCTTTTAAATTAAAATTATGGTTGATATAAATTGAAAATTGTATACAAATAAAACAATATCCCAATTAAAAATCTTTAATTTTTTAATCAAATGTTTTTCTAATATTCTAATATTGTTCTTCTAATATTTTCTAATTTCTAATATTCTAATATAAACATGGACCCTGGAAAATAAATTAGAAAATATTTTTTTTGGAAATTTGCAACAAAAGAAATTAAATTGAATAAATTCAAAGATTTTAAAATTGAAAATGTTCTATGACAGAAAATTGTGATGATATCATCTTTCTATTAGCTATTTTGCAACGAAATGAATTTAACCCTCAGAGGACAGAATTAAGAATTTATTTATAAATTAATTTTATTGATAAAATTTATTTATATAATAAGAAATCAAGTTTAATTATCCAAAAAAAGATAAATATAATATATCCCTAATATTCTATATTTAGCCAACACATCTTGCACAGTGATTATTACCAGGAAATAGTAAGCACTTTAGAAATCATTTGTAGATATTTAGTTAACAAGAGTTAGCTATAAAGGATTAATAGAGAAAAATTTATTGCATATGAAATTCCAAATTAAAGATCGGAATTATTTCTCTAATTAGAATTTGCGACAATCAAAATGATCTAAAATTTGGTGTGACCTTTGACGAATTGAAATAAACTTTATTTAATAGGGTTATGCAAATTTATTTCGTGTTAATTTATCGAAATAAAAGAAAACATTCATATCACTTACTCATTTTATCTTCATACAGATCGGTATCTTGGTCATTGAGTATTTGATGATGCTTAGTTTTCCTTCGATCAAGCAATCCACTGGCTTTGAATGATAAATTTTCAGGAATTTTCTTCAACTTGTTTATCCACTCGTGACATCGAATTTGGGGTGTAATCTCTATTTTTCTTTGTTTATTAGGCACTTCTGATAAATATACATTATAGTTTTCTTGTTTTACAAATGGCCGTTTATTTGATGTAAAATTGGGCATCAGTTTTCCTTCTATTGAAACATTGTCAGGAGATACAGCTGGATATTCAAGGAGATCCAATGATATTTCATCTATATAATTGCCTCCAGCCATTAGATATTCATCAAGATCGTTTTCCGATTGAACACAATTGAAAAAAGAATTCAAATCATTCGATTCCGAAAAATTCTGCTCTGTTAAATTATCATAACAGGGTAACATTTTGATAGTTTCGGCAGCATATACATTATCTTCATATTCTTCTTTCATAAAATCCGACAAAAACGGATCACCGGATTGTCCAATTTTGTCGTATATATCATCAAAATCATTGAGATTTGCAACATTTTTCTCATTAGTTGAAATAACACTCACAGTTTCTTGATCATTTAATTCATAATCTTCAATATAACGGTTCGACGAATCATTTGAAGAGTTTGGCGATAGAGACGAAAATTGAGCATCTGACATTAGTTCTAAAATAAAGAAAAACCATTTTAAAGAAACATAAGAAATTTTATTGATTTTCCCCTATATACAACTGAAGCACTTTTGAGTGCTTTATAATTTCTACATAAAAATATAACGATTTTATTAGGTGAAAAACAAAAAATTTATTGATTTAGGTGTCAATTGTTTAAACATTATTTTTTTTAAATACATGCAGAATCTAAAACTTTTATTAAAACAAAAATAGGCAGCGAAATTTTCTCCAATAGATAAAAACAAATATATATGAAACAAGTATGTAAATACGAGTCGTGAATTTAATAATTAAAACCAACAAGGAATAAATTAAAGAAAATGTTAATTTTATTTAGAAAAAAAATATTACCTGAAGTATTAATTGAAAATATTATAAATAATTTTGAGTAAACTACAAAAACTGAAATTCCTCATTGACATTTGTGAGTAGTTTTATCTATGCGTAATTGTGCACATCGATATGAATGATTATCACAGAACGCACGCATAGTGCGCAATTTTATTGAAATCTTAAATCCATTTTGATAACGACAGTGAGTTATTGAATAATAAAAATGTATAATAATAAAAAAACAAAAGAAAACTCTAAACTTCTAACGACAGCTTGATATGTGTTAGGAAGCGCGCTTATTGGTTAAAAATGTCAACTCGTAGAAAGAGAAAAATAATATTTTTCACTATTGTAAAATTGGAAAACTGACAAACCAATCAAAATCAATTTAGAAACTCAATGTTATATCAAACGCCCTGATATTAATCACCTTTATTGTTGCATTGTTGTCGGTTATTATGTCATCGGTTATTACAAAACAACTAATCTGGTTTCTGTTGATTTTGGAAAATTTTGTCGTAGACAATCGATAATAATAATAATAACAGTAATAACAGTAATAATAATAATAATAATAATAATAATAATAATAATAATAATAATAATAATAATAATAATAATAATAATAATAATAATAATAATAATAATAATAATAATAATAATAATAATAATAATAATAATAATAATAATAATAATAATAATAAAAAGAAAAATGATGATATATAATCAAAATGATAATATCAAAATTCAATTATTATAAACAATTATTTATAACCGCTAATTAATACTACTTTTAAAAAATTGATCCAAAAATTTACACTAAGTTTTCAAAGCTCCATTTTAGAGTTCTGACGGGATACCATTTAGTAAACATTAAATGCTAACTTTTTAAAAATTTTTAAATAATTTAACTGAAAAATGAGAGTGAAACTGGTAACTGCAAGAAAAGTGTGAGAACAATTTATTCTGGTTGCTTTAAAAGTTTAAGCTTTTTAGTTTGTAAAGGGTTGTAATAATCATAGCTAACGAAAAAAGGGATTATTGCATGTAAAACCAACTCTCATTCAAGAAATTGAAAGAAAGCAATATTTAAAACTTAAATAAAATAATTCATTAATATTTTGATCAATTATCCCATTCAAAGCGCCAAAAAATAACTACTTGAATAATAACAGTAATATGATAAACAGTTGGGGTCATATGTCGGTCTTTTATTGGAAAGATATCCATTTAATATTTGGTTAAATTTATCCGACAAAAATTCATTGTCAAAATTAAAATAATTAATAAAGTAATAAATAAAAATTGTGCGGATAAATTTCAATATTAAATAACAATGAATTAAATATAAATTTCTTACGTGATTTATTTGTTCCAATATTCTGTGAAAAAAAAATATCCAAAAAATAATTCTAATCGATATCAATTGAATTCAGTTTTGCAATTTTGAACCATAAAAAGATAAATAATTTCTCAAAGATTGGAATTGGTTAAATTAAATTACAAAAATTGAACTGGACTAAAAATTGAATACAATGAAAAATAGTTGTAATGATGTACGGTTTTCATTGTAATAATAATTCGGTTGTTGTGTAAATGTATGTATGCATGTGTGTGTGTGTAGGTGCCGTATTTCATTGTTTATGTGAATCAGTTGTATTGGATGCACGCGTACCTTTTGTATAGGTTTGATTAGACACACAAGTTGTGTGTATTTATTTTTGTCCAATTACATTGAAATTGTTTTTATTTTTTGATCAATAATAATAAATAATTAATAATAAATAAATTAAAATTATTTTGAATATTGTCAACGAAGATATAAATATAAACATTGTCATTTCGCAATAGTTATTGAATGAACAGATTCTTTATTTTATTCACATTTCACCGATTTTATTTTTTTGTAATAAGGTTTAAATTGAATAAATTTTGTCTACAGATATCCCAATCATTCTTTAATATATCTGTGCCAGAATCAACAAAATTTTATTTCTATAACTGATTTACCATATTTATCTTAATCGGCTTTAAAATGAACTTATTAATAATAATAAGGTTAACTATATGAAACATTAGACTAAAAACAATATTCACCATTCTACCGAAATGAATCGGCCTTCATTAAATAAATTTGTAAGTATTTATAGATCTATAAGATTTTTGAATGATCAGCACCACCAGGATATATGGCTTAGACCTCAAAATCAAGAGAGGGCATGCTCAGGCCTTTTCAGAAATTGGAGACCCCTAACTTAAAAATTGTTTTATCTGAAAATTATATTTAAAAAACCTAATCGAAATATGCTAATTTAATATTGAAATGTTTAAAACAAAAAAATGTAAATTTGGCAATTACAACATTCAAATACTTTTCTTGTGTATATCTTTTGCAAAAATGTAACTTTATATAGAGGCTATAACTTAAATTAGTATATAAAATGTATAACTAAATAGAAATAAGTTTTATGAAAAATGTTTTATGTATGATGTCTGTTTTTATATTTATAAAATTCAACGAAGAAATATATGATTCAATTGTTGCTATAAAATAATTCTTACAAAGAATGAAAATCATAGGCCAGTGGTCCTTAACCGTTGATGCACTCTTTTAATGTGCTAAAATAGACCAAGACTATTTTCAATTATTTTGTATTAGAAATTTTCACTTTGTTATCAAATATTTTATTTCTTGGATGAACAAATTTTATCTTACACTTAAATTCTATTAAATTTATAATCCATTTAAAAGCTGTTTAAATAAGATTTATTAATACACTTATCAACTCAATATAGTCTCTAAATTTTCATAAACTCTTTTGACAACTAAGTATAAACAGGTAATAAAGGTGTCATTCCAATGGCTTATGTTTTGTGAAATCACTCATAATAATAATAATAATAATAATAATAATAATAATAATAATAATAATAATAATAATAATAATAATAATAATAATAATAATAATAATAATAATAAAAATAATAATAATTCTCTGCAAATATAATTCACTGTTAATAAATTCAATATAATAAATTAAATTAAATTTCGATAAAATTTGAATATGCAAATCAGTTAGACTTAGTGTCGATGTGCAGAAAATCGATAGTCAGTGCAAATAATGTGCAATATCTGTCAAACAGTTGCGGATTCATTGTGATAGTATTACAAATCCTTTATAGTCTTCTTAGTTGTCAATTTTGATTACGCAATGTATTAGAGGTTGGAAGTTTCTGTAGTGATAGAAAGTGTGCATAAATTATCACTCTTTTTTAACATTTGTTTGATTAGTTATTTTTAGTAATGCTAATATAAAGATTAGGCAATCATTCTAAGAATAATAAGTTATCAAAATTCATTATGTAATGATTTCATATTTCAAAACAACTTGATTATTATTATTATTATTATTATTATTATTATTATTATTATGATTATTATTATTATTATTATTATTATTATTATTATTATTATTATTATTATTATTATTATTATTATTATTATTATTATTATTATTATTATTATTATTATTATTATTATTATTATTAATTTTATATTTAATATATAAAGTGTCTGAACTGTGGTAAACGTAATGCCTGGTTTATTTTATTTTGATATTTTAGATTAAAGATCAGTATGAAATATATATTAATTGTACCTACCTCAAATGATAATGTTGAATTATTGAAAAAGTTTTTATATATCTAAATGTCTTTTAAAAAACATCACAAATTGTTTTAAATGCTGATTTGCTTACTGATTAGTTTTATTTAAAACATTATGAATGACTCCTGAAAAAATAAGGAATTTCAACAAGAATTATTTGCTGGATAGAAAAGAGAAAATGCACATATAGATTAATGGGCTAAAATTACGAGGGGTAGTATAAATTAGTTTGAAAAAAAATTGAAAGCAAATTTGTCAGTGCTGAAGTGTTAGAAATTCAATCTCAACCAGAATACATTATAAAATTATTTATTTTTAATGTAGAGAGGTTTTGTAAAATAAATTATTTGAATAAATTCAAAAATAATTAAAATAACAATAATTAGGAGAAATTTATAGAAGATGACCTTTAATCAATAATAAATAAAAAATGAAAAAAGGGTTCAGCGGATGGAAGTAAAACGAAGAAATTATTGTCGAAGATAAAAGTTGGCATAAATAAAAATGATTTGTTGATATGACATACAAAACAAAAGAATAATATAACTAAGAACTGATTGAAAACAAGCGACTATATACGCCAATGAGTATTTCGGTGATGAAGGGACGGCGAAAAAAATCTTACCAGAAGTTGAACAAGAAATATATTAACCAATGTTTCAATAGGGAAATAGAGACTTAGTTGAAAATTGTACAAATTTTATAAAATAAATTGAATTTTAATCAAATTTTATAAACAGAAGCATATTTATCTTGCCAAATATAAATTTGTAAAGTATGAAATTTTGTGAAAATTAGTTGTGCTCTCGAATGTGATTAGTGTATTGTTGGTCTGAATATTTTGTCAATTTAGTTATCCATAAAAAAACTCAAAAACACGAAGAGTTAGATTGAAATTTAGTTATTGACAATAACTCCAGTTAATTTTGTTCATTCAGTCCAATAATTTTAAACATTCTTCAATCAAGAACCTATAGAATATTTACTAATTTTAAAATTCACAGAAACAATTCACGTACACAAATATAAAACTTTTGTGAACACGGAAGTAGCATATAATGAGGACTCCAGGACACTTTCAAGGTCATGGAATATCAAGATCAAATATAGACCAATCGAATCATTTATTTATTTTTTTTTTTAAATTAACATTTTATTTAATTACTTCTTTTTAATTTTTTCTTTTTAATTTTATTAATTAATTAATTTATGATGTTATATTTTAATTACTTACTTTAGTTAATTTTTAATTTATTACATTTAATTAATTTATTAGTTTATTAATATTTTATTTTAATTACTTACGCTATTTAATTATTATTATTATTTTTTATTTATTTATTTATTTTTTTTTTAATTAATTAATTTATTTTTTATTTTTATTTAATTACTTCTATTTATTATTTTTTTTATTTTTAATTTTCTTAATTAATTATTTTATTATGTTTTTATTTTAGTATTATTTTATTTATTTATTTATTATTATTATTATTATTATTATTATTATTTTTTTAATTTTACATTTACATTATATTCTAACAAGAGTTAAATTATAACAATAATATTTCAATTTGAATAAAATATTAATTAGAAATTATTTAATTTATTATAAAATAAAACGCTGAGTTAATTTTAGATAAACCGGATATTAATTTTTTCGGAAAAAATAAATAAAATAAACACAAAAATAATATTTCTTACTTGAAACTAATTATCTAAATTAATTGGACAAATGAATAATTAAATGATAAAACACATTTTAATTAACTAAGTCAAACAATTCACAATATATATTTTATTATTCACATAAATTTAATTGTTAAAGTACTTGTTTCGATTTGCATTCATTTCTAGACATAGTAGTTGCAATATGCATTTGGCGAATCTTATAGTGACCGTAGGCATAACTTTCATTACAATTGTACCAATACCTTTTATCGTCCAAACATTGGAGAGCTCGTTTTTCTGTCATGAAAGTATACAACTGATGATTGACACTTCCTATTCTTTTTTGTGGGATGCTCACTGTTCCACCATCAGTATACACTTTTTTATAGGCTTCATGTGTAAGATTAGAGTTTGTAAGTCTTATTCCTTTGGCTTTTAGAGTGTTTTTATCGCCTTGGAGTGAGTAGCACTTGGGTCGAAGAAACACCCATTCTTTATATTGATTTCCTTTATTCTCATCCTTAACTTTCCCGATTACAGAACAAATTTTATCAGAGAACAACGGATCGGTCACTGGATAATTTGAAGTATCTAGGAGCCCATCTTCAATCATTTTTGGATATAGTTGTAAGCGTAAATCTACATTTTTACACTCTAAAAAGAAGGAATCTGTGTCACCAGCTACGATATTAATTTGACAATTGAATTTTTCTCTATAACTCTGTAGTTCTTTATATTGAAATTGGTACATGCGAAGTTTGGATAAATCAAGTACGGTTTGTCCAATATACATTGGTCTATCTAAACACACAATTTCCTTATTGAGTATAACAGCAATGAGATCATCCGCAATCTTGATGCTACGACGAAACATAGGATGACTACAATAAGTTATCAATCTTTGCTTTTGCTGCATAATCTCAAATTTATACGTTTCTTCAAGTTTTCCACAGTTTTACCGTATAAACTGTTGTTCTTTAACTTATAATAATCTCGCTGAAACGAATCCGTACTAGCTGCTCTCATTTTGGTATTGTAATCAATATATCCTTTGAAAATAGCCACTTGTTTGAATTCTACAGCACGATTAACTTTTGTGACTTTTGCGCCGTAACTCAACCACTCTGTCAAAACTCTACCATTAACTACATAGTTTTTCTTAGGCTCATGAGTTAACAACAGCTTTTCAACTTTACTACCAGGTGGATAACAAAGCTCAGGAGCTATAGGTAAATCATCTAGCTTATCTTGTATACTATCAGGAATGACGATGTCAACCTCTAGAACATATCCACGATCTCCATCAAACTCATCCCCATTTGCACATCTTTCAACAATACCATTCATTTCAGTCTGATCATTTATCCATCTAAATTCCCCAACAGGGAGTTTTTGCGACAGCGCCCATCCATATAAATTATTAACATCTAGGTATGACATTTGTGTTGATTCATCAGCTTCAACATGATGTTTGTTGATAAATGTCATTCCACCACGAATACCAGCTTCAAATAAACGGTAAAGCTCTGGATCTTGAATAAGTTCTACCGGTTCAGGTAACTGTTTAATAGCTGATGCCCAACTTAATCCGGGTATGGAAACAAACGATAGAGCCTCAAGTCCATCTTCGTCAAATGTTTTTTCTCTGAAAGCTTCAAAAACATCGGCCAACAGAAAAACATCCAACTTGAGATATACGAGCATGTAATCTAGCAGTGTCTCACAGTTGTATTGTTGCCAGATTCGATTTGCATGTATATAATCTTCTTGACTAACTCCCTCCCAAATCGGTGGTAATTCTGTTATTGACTGTAAAACATCCATTGATGTAGCCATATCATAAGGAAAAATGGTTTTACAAGTCATCATCTGTGATTCGAAAACATCTGAGGTCAGTGGAAGACATGGTAAATTTCTTGATAAATTTGCCAAGCTGCTATTTAAAAATTGTAAAGAATCAATGAATCTAATTCTTCTGCCTTTCGATGTCGCTGTAAGTGTGAGAAACTTTTCTGTTGATTGAGGAATAACATTTAAATTCCAATCAGGGAATTTTCCAATTGCATATTTTAATATATGATGAATGTCATATCCACGAAGATTATGAAATACAACAGGTAAAGACGGATTGATTCTTCTAGCCAAGTTGCAATCTTGACATGCTGCTCCGAAATATTGACCAGTAAAATGATCATGATCTCGAACAGGTATATTGATAATCTTTTTACAAAGGTAGCAATGAGTTTGATTCGTAAATTCTTCCTGCTGTTCCCAAGTGAGTTCCATCATTTCCTTTGATCCATTAATTTTATACCACGGATAAACTATGTCTGTAGCTATATCATCCAATGCTTGTATGAACTGAATGATACAGTTTTCCCAACAAATGTTTCATTTCGGATCGGACAACCTTGATGAAGAAGCACAAATTCAGATGCAATCGGCTCATGTTTTTGGAAGTGTTTGTCATCTAGAGGTAATATCGATTCAAAGTCCGCGTAGACAACAAACTGCTGTTTTATAGTTTTACTCCAGTCTTTAAATTCGATATATTTATTCTCTGGCATTGAGTATAGAGTCGTCCGCTCCACATTTTTCCTACAAAGACCTATATGTCTTTCAAAAGCAGGACGTTTTCGAAACCCATGAAGACATGTATGACACCATTGTGATTGGATTCTGACTCCTTCTACTCTATCTCTGTAATTTAGCAGTCGATCGAGATTGGTTACAGCCAAAAAATGATAATTTAATTCTAAAATTTAGTTAATATTTTAATGATTAAAGGAAATATTACCTTCTTCAATCAATAAGAGATATATCTGAGATCCCGTCGAAGTACTTCTATATACCAAGTCAACGAACGGATTCTTGAAAATATCATTAGTTTTTTGTTTAATTGGATCTTTATTATATTTGAGAACATTGATCGCTAGATTAGGATTCATTGCTTCAAATTGGCAAATGTTAACCAACTTCATTGGAAACCAATATTTCATTACTCTTTCTCTGTGGTGTTTTATGTCATCATAATGTAATACAGCCAGTATGCCATATAAAAAGCAGAATTGATCATTATTTTGAACATTAACTAAAGCCTGACAGTTTTTCAGGTAATTTGGCGTTTTAATGTAACTTGAACCTAAGTAAATATCTTGATTTATATATATAATAATGTAAATAAACTTACCAGATACGTGTATTATGTCTGATAATTTAGTTAAAATCATAGTAACTTCTAATATTTTATGAATTCTCCACCCACTACTTTGTTGAGTGTATTTCTCCAACTTTTCTTTTAATTTTTCAATTCCATCATTAATAAATGAAGATGACATTGTAATTGCTTTATTCGACAAACACCATTTTTTAATTTCACCATCCTCTTTGATAACTCTGCACAAAGTCCAAATTGGATTTTTACTGTCCCCATTCGTTGAATATGATCTTCTATTTCTTTGATGAGACAATCTGGAACAACAATGTCAGGAGAATTAATTGCAGATACATCGCTTGTCAATTCAACACGAGAACCATTTAAGTCAGACTCCCGACGTGGACACAATTGTATGTTAGAGTCTCCATTTCCGTAAAATATTGACTTTCGTTTTGTGGTGCCAGAGTTTTGTCTAACTATATTTATAATTAATATTAAACAACTTAAATAACATAACTTGTAACATATTCTTTAATCTGCTTAGGATCGTATGATGTATTCATTTTCGATTGTACTATAAAAAATTAATAATTGTTAATAGTAGAAAGAGTATTACTTTTAGTGATCATCCTGCTCTTCGTTTCTTCGAATCTTCTAAGATGGTGTCCGTGTTGTCGTACAAACATTAACCACCTACCTGGTGATATAATGAGACATTCCGGACATATGTAACCCGATAAGGTAGAGTCATTTATCTTGAAATATGATGATGTAACTGATTTACAGTTCTCCACATCTTCATGACTTTCGGCAATACAAAATTTATATAAACTGCATCCGTTCACTAAAAGAAAATAATCATTAATATTAGATAGAGAATAAAAAATTATTCACTTATATAAGTTAAATTAAAAGTTTAAATGACAAACATTTGAAAAGTTACTGCTTATATATTACACATGATTAAATTCTGACCAACTTAAATCAATGAAAGGGTATGACAAAATATATTACGTTGCGGTATTTTAAAAGTTCAATATATTTTAAAACACATTTTGATGCTAAAGTTGACTTATTTAACATTTTCATAATAATTTAATAAAAAATAATGTGATGAACCCACAAAGTAATATCATTTTTCATCAAATTGCAAAACAGTAATAACGTTTTCATATAATTGTAACAAAGTAATAACATATTTCAGATAAATTTTCAACAGTTGTAAAATATTTAAGCAAATTGTAACAAGATTAGAAAATATTACAACAAAGTAGTAACATATTTCAGAAAATTTCAACAAAGTTGTAAAATATTTATCAAATTGTAACTAAAATAATAAAAATATTGCAACAAAGTAATAAAATAATGATGTTAATTGGGACAAATCAATACATTATTTCGAAGACGGACAACAAATTAAAAGAATATTGTAATAAATTGTGAAGTCTTTCAGTAAATTACAACAAAGTAATAACATATTTCGGAAATATTTCACCAGATGTAAAATATTTAAGCAAATTGTTATAAGATTATAAAAATATTGCAACAAAGTAATAAAATAATACAACATTTTAAACTCTAGATCAATCCATTTTATAGAAAATTAAATTTTATCTCTATAATATATGAATAAATATACAAGGAAATTACGTTAACTGTATGAAAAATACAAATTTATCGTAAAAACATGTGTGTATTACACACAACATACGAGACATAATTTTTAATCAAGCTATTTTATAGAAAATTAAATTTTATCTATATATTATATGAATAAAATCCTAAGAAAATTACGTTAACGTATAATAAATACAAATTTATCATAAAAACATGTGTGTATTACACACAATATATATCCTCATCACTTATAGCCCCCAGATTTTCCACTAATCCTCCCAACAAATATTTCTTTGAAAATTTTATTAAATATTTTTTATTAAAGTCATTATTTTAATGAATTTCATGAAATAATTTTAAATAAATGCAATTAATATATTTCCATCTTATCTATGCCACTTCTCGCTATATTTACATTTACTTTCCATTAATGAATAATTCAAGCACTTATTTTCACTTTTTTGAATTTCAATATTAATTAATCATAGAATAATGATGATTCTTACCACCTGAGAATAATATTGTTAATTTTATCTCTGTGTTATCTTTCGATTTTACGCTGCTTACCATTTTAGAATAAGATTTTTTATTAAAATTTGTGTTAATTTGACTGATTCAATTTGATGGAGTTATAGTTAATTCGTTTTATAATATATACTCTGAATTTATCCGACAACATATTTTCTCCCTCTATGGGTACTGCTTGTAAGGGTATTGGTCGTAAGGGTACTGATCGTAAAGGTACTGCTGTGTTTTATTTAGGCAAATATTTGGTTATTATTTGGCGTTAAATTCATTGGTAATTTTTTAGAGTTAGCGGGATTTTACCAACATTTTTTTTGTGAATTTCATGTTAATTGAAAGAATATTTAAGGCTTAGTGTTAATTCTAAGATAAATTTAATTAATTTCTTGATAATTTGCTATATTTTATTGACTTGTTTTTAAATTTTAAATAAAAATTAATTTTTAATGAGGTTAATAATCAAGTGATAGGATAAATTTTGATGATAATGACTTTGTAATGATATTGAATTTGACTAAATTAATATATCAATATATTTTTCTAAGAATATTTACACATTGATGATACTTTAAAATATTGAAAATCTAAAGTTGAAACCATCTAATTTTATCATGATGATGATATATTTGAAATCTACTTGAAAATTAATGTAAAATATATTGAAATTTGTGATTTAGTTTGAAAGATATATCATTTTATAATGGCTATAATTAGCCGAATCGATGATCTATCAATATATTTCATCTCTAATTAGATATTTGATGGTGAATGTGGTGAAATATTTGTAGGAAATATTCATTTTAGCGAATTTTGATCTTTTACTGAGGTCTTTGAATTTAGCTACTAAATTATTTCAATGGAAGAATGTTTGTAACAATTAAATAAAATTCATATTTTGAAGAATTTCTATGGATTTTAAGATATATTAAAGGGCTCAAGTGGGTGAAATTATATTCGGTTGGATTTAGTGAAGGTTAAGATGGTAATATATGATTTTTAAGGGGGTTTTTAAAATGCTAGAAATATTTGGTGAGGGATCGGTTAATGTTTTGAATATTTATATATTCTTATTGGTAAAATATCAAATTTTGAAGGGAAATAGTCAGCTGTGAATAGTTCTTGTGAAATTATATCGTTTTAGAGGTTGCACAGTAATTTATGTTTCAGAACCAGTTTTAATTAATTATCCACGGTTTTATTAATGGTTAATGATCAATTTACTTGTTTTTGACAATGAGAAATTTGAAATCTTTAGAATTAATTGATATCAATGGTTATTGCTTTAAATTATTTTTATTTAAGAAGTTATTTTATTCATTTTGGGGATATCGTTGACAAAGCTTGAGAAATATTAACTTAAAAGAATTGGAAAACAACTAAAGAAAAATGATCTTTGAAGGAAATTTATGATTTTAATTAGAAATTAAATCGGTTGAATATCTATTGAAGGAATATTGTTATCGGATGGATAAATGATATTTTCCTAAATTACCTTATTATATTATTATTTTAATGACTAAATTAACCAATATTCATAAATTTATCGTACAAAATATCCATGTTTTGGTTACTCAAACATCTTCAATTTCTCGAAAAGATATATTACGTCTAATGATCATCTAATTAAATTAGAAAAGAATTGTAACCCTATATGAACATGTATTTTTAACTAATAAGCACCTTATTTGGATAAATGATAACCATATTTCTATTATGACTCCTTTAAATATTTTTGCCTCGAACAAATTTACTCCAAATGATAAAGAATTTAAAATAATCAATGAATAATGACCATGTTTTTCTCATATTATTAACTATTGTAACGAACATTAGATGAATAAATTACCTTTTGCTTTAAATGTCTAAAATGTTAACCAATAAATTAGTCGCTCGACAAAAGTGTAAAGTTACATTTAAAATATTCACGAATTTGTGATCATCTCACTAAATTACCTAAGAATTTCTAACTGATTAATATACCCTTGCGACATGTTGAATGTGACCAGTACCCTTGCTAGCAATACCCATAGGGGGACAGAATATTTTGTCGGATAAACTCTTTATTGATATATCAAAATACTGTTATTTATAAATTAACTCAAAAATACTATATTATTTTACTGAATGATACCTTAAATGTTTTTAATATACATATTTCTAAAATAAATCAACAGTTCAAACCAACAACATGTATGCAAGACCACCCATTGTTAATTTATTTCCAGTGTCACATCTTTCAAAAATGCCGTGAGTGTTTAAAGAAAGCTGAGCTAAAAGAAACTTTCCAGATAACAACTCTCCTGAATGTTTTGAACAAAAATGAGCGAAATTGAGAACAAACGATTAGATGGCGATTAACTTCTGGCCACAACCCTAACAACATGAAAATTAAGATTTTAATTATTGAATTCGTTGATTTCTGCCTGGAAATACTAACAGAATATTTTTTAATTCAAAGAATCTTCATTATAAATTTTTGAACTTAAAAAATTAAATGAAGGATATATTAAATTTACAATACATAATATTATATAAAATTATACTATATTTATTAATAAATTTAGAATTCATAAAATTATAATATTTTATAAAGTTATACTATATATTATATAGTATATAATAATGTTTAAATATGCTTAAATAACTAAAGTGTTTAAATATGTTTAAATACTAAATTTAAATTATTTAAATTTAAATTATTTAAATATAATTTTGATATAACTTTATTTCTTTCGTTTTAGTATCCATAAAGTAAGTAAATAAAGAATTTACTACAATATTTTAATTATTTTACTTAGTAATGAAGAAAATGAATTATATGATTATGAAGAAGATGAGTCAGACAAAATGGTGAAACACTAAAAGACTTATGTTCTGGATTTAGAAATTTCTTATTAAAACATGAATTATAGAAGAAAATGAACCAGACAAAATGGTGAAACATTGCTATGTTCTGGATTTTTTAAATGAATTAGCTGATTGTGGGTGTGCTTCAACATGAATGTTTACTTAAATTATGTAAACTTTCAACGAATGTCAAGAAAATGGGAAAAACCGATGTTTTAGCAATTAGATATTGTAAAGTACTACCTGAAGAATATTATTATTATTAATGTAAGACATGAATTAATTCATTAAAATATATATATTATATTTAGGTATCTGTGTTTTATGGTGGGAAATGACATTGAAAAAGTATACCACAAATAACAGTTGCCTAATTTATCAAGCCTGTGATGATAAAATGTTAGATAATGTAAGTTATTTGCTTTTAAATCAATATAAATTTTAGCAATGATAGTTGACGCCGCATCAGAAACTAAGAAATATTCGCAAGATGTATTCCAAATGGCCCGATGGAGATGATAATTTTGAGATAGATTACCAGCAGAAGAGCGAGAAACCTTTTGTAAATTAAATATAATAGGGTTGGGTGGGTCCTCTTTATCCCTTAATTAATATATATTTACAAGCTGATCGTCGTGGTGGGCGGTTGTAATCCAACTAGTGGGAGGCCTCTGTAAATATATATTTGTGTTAGTGAAAACATTAATTAATTTGGTTATAGTGCCAATGACGCATGTATTTTGAAATTATACGTTTCGAATGTGCTGGTAGTTGACTACCCATGCTAGGCGTAATGTTCCGTACGGAAAGCTATAATGCCCAGGTTCTTCTGACCCCACTTGGGGGAGGCACAGACGACCCTTGTGGACGCGAACAAATATCCACCGTGTCTTTCAGGCACAGATATTTGGTCACTGCTCATTAGGCCTGGCAATACTAAATGCATAAACTTTGCCTTGTCCTCTCTTGTCTTGATTTTTATCGTTTAAATATTAAAGTGTGTGTGATAAGTTTTATTTACTAACCCTAATAAACCATAATATGCTTTAAAATCGAAAACCCTTGCGACATATTGAGTGTGACCATTACCCTTGCTAGCAATACCCATAGGGGGATAGAATATTTTGTTGGATAAACTAGGAGTATATACACCCATGTTAAACAAGGTATGTGTATATAGAATGTGTGTGTAAAATTATTGTCAACTTCCCGTGAAGGCAAACACAGAATATTGCAAACATATAATAATTCTCTACCCCATAACTTAGTGTGTAAAAATTATTTTAGGTTTTTGACTAATTATAATAATAATAATAATAATAATAATAATAATAAAGTTTAATGGGTTGTGTGTGTGTGTGTGTAAAAATTATTTTAGGTTTTTGACTAATTATAATAATAATAATAATAATAATAACTCCCGCGCGTGTTAATACTTTAAAAGAAAATATTGAAAATTTAAAAAATAATGAAAAAATTGATAATTATTAAAAAATATTAAAATATTCATGCAAATGATGAAAATGTTGAAAATCATGAAATTGATGTAGAAATTAAGTTTTATGAATAATTGCAAATAATAAGAATAATAATTAAAATAATAATAATAATAATAATAATAATAATAATAATAATAATAATAATAATTAAAATAATAATAATAATAATAATAATAATAATAATAATAATAATAATTAAAATAATAATAATAATAATAATAATAATAATAATAATAATAATAATAATAATAATAATAATAATAATAATAATAATAATAATAATAATAATAAAACTTAGAAACTAAAAACTTAGAAAATAATAATTATTTTAATAAATGACCTTGAAAAATTAAATGACCTTGAAAAATTAAATGACCTTGAAAATTAAATGACCTTGAAAATTAAATGACCTTGAAAAAAAAATAATTTGAAAAATAAATGACCTTGAAAATTAAATGACCTTGAAAAAATAAATGACCTTGAAAAAATAAATGACCTTGAAAATAAAAAGATTACTTAATTAAAACAAAAAATTAAATTAAAAAATGACCTTGACCTTGACCTTGATGAGTCATCATGATGAGTCATATGACCTTGGGAATGACCTTGGATGAGTCATATGTCTTTGTTTAAAATTTGACCTTGACCTTTTATTAAAAATTTGACCTTGACCTTGACCTTGAAAATAATATTTTGAAAAATAAATGACCTTGAAAAATGGTCTCGGGAAAACTTTAATAACTTTGCCGATGTTAATGATGATGATACCTTCTATGGCTCAATTGAAAGGTCTTAGACTACGCTTCAAAATAAGCTATCGATTAATAAATTCGGATAATGGGAACGATAACTTTTGGGATGAAAAAAAGTAGGTCACCGCCAGGCCAATTAATAATATTTTGAATAATAATAATAATTTAACTTTGAAAAGATGGTGGTCATCAATTGTTAATAACTTTGTCAATATTAATGATGATGATACCTTATATAAATCAATCGAAAGGTCTTGGACCGGGCTTTAAAATGAGCTATCGTTGAATAATTATCGTTGTCGGGAACTCTGTACATTTAAATTTTAAAATATGACCTTGAAAAAATAAATGACCTTGAAAAATAAATGACCTTGAAAAAATAAATGACCTTGAAAAAATAAATGACCTTGAAAAAATAAATGACCTTGACCTTGAAAATAATATTTTGAAAAATAAATGACCTTGAAAAATGGTCTCGGGAAAACTTTAATAACTTTGCCGATGTTAATGATGATGATACCTTCTATGGCTCAATTGAAAGGTCTTAGACTACGCTTCAAAATAAGCTATCGATTAATAAATTCGGATAATGGGAACGATAACTTTTGGGATGAAAAAAGTAGGTCACCGCCCGGCCAATTAATAATATTTTGAATAATAATAATAATTTAACTTTGAAAAGATGGTGGTCATCAATTGTTAATAACTTTGTCAATATTAATGATGATGATACCTTATATGGATCAATCGAAAGGTCTTGGACTGAGCTTTAAGATGAGGTATCGTCCAATAAAATCCGTTGGTGGGAACATTAATTTTTGGGATGAAAAAAAGTATGTCACCGCCCGGCCAATTAATTAAAACAAAAAATTAAATTAAAAAAAAATGACCTTGACCTTGACCTTTTATTTTTAAAAAAAAAATTTCCCGGGGGGGGGAGGGGGGGGGTATATGTGGCCGGGCGGTGACATGGCCTGGCGGTGACACATCATACTACTCACGGAGAGTTTTTAAAAAATTGAAAGTCAGAAGAATGATCACCAAACCTGAAGTCCTTGAATCAAAATGAAAGTATTGAGAATCCTAATCGAAATGGTTCTTCAGTGCCTAAAAAATTTAGGGTTATAAGGAGTCTGCGTAGCCTTTGTTACGTGTCATTTTGAAATTAATGTTTGAACTTCTTTTACAACAAGTTTAGAGGTTTGATGAAATTTAAAATGTTCATTGCAATATACCCAATATAGACAAAACGTAGAGTTTTATATTAATGAAAAGAGAAAATTTCAACAATGTCATGAGTTTAGAAAATAGTAAAATTTATAACGGAATTACAATTACACAAAAAAGGTGGCAGAAAGTGATTACTATTTATATAATAGAAATTTTTGGTCAATCTGATTTCTTCTTTTTTGGTTTCAGTTTTATTGCAAAATAATGCAAAAATTAATGCAAAATAAAACAGCAATTTAATTTTTTGTTTGTTATATTATTTAAGTTACACTGTATTCATATTGAATGAGATATATACCATGGCATTTTTCATGGGGCTCTTTAATTTTTTAAGCTGGATCAAAATTTGATATTTGGTTCTCTGCACTGAAAAGGTTCCCGACCCCTAGTGTAGCTAATTGTTTAAAATACAATTTCATGATATATAATACATAAATAAGCCAAAATAAAATTAGACGATTACGGTCATTTAAAAAAAAATTTGGAATTGAAAAAGTTTGCCATGACTCATTGCTATATCTCTAATATGACTCACCAATCACATGACTCATACCAAAATGTCCACCGACCCATGAAGCATCGAATGAGTCATGCTTTTATTCAGTCAACTCGGCTAAATGGCTCACATGTCCCTACTGTAGAATATTGGCTTGAACTTATTAAAGGCTTCTTGTTGTTTGTGATCCCACGTGAAAGGAATTTCGTTTTCTAAGATGATTTGTTGGAGCACAAATTTCGGCAAAAAATTTGATTTTTGGTCCATTGAAAATAACTAAATCGACAAATCTTTCAATCTTTCCTTTGTTTTTGAAAAGCAATTTTTCAACTTTTGTCCACTAATTGTTTATCCATTCCATTACATTTCGTTTGTTTAGGCATTTTAACAGTTCCCTATCATTTACAAATATTAAAATATCACTTTGGTATACAATAAACACCTAATCAACAGCAAACCATGTCTATTATTCTCTGAAATATTGATGAGACAATTTTAACAACAAATGATAATCAATCGAATTAATGCAATCCTTTAGTTGCGTTTATTGTTGTTAAGTTCCGTGATTCGTATTCAAGCGAAGCTCATTCACCACCGACATTGGTAACCTCTGCTTGAAGAACCGACATCCTATTGCATCAAAACACTGACATCTCTCTCAATTTACACCTATTATGTGCTCAGAAACCGAGAAGATATCGACATAATCACAATGATCTTGTTCATCAATAATATAATGACATTTATTTGCACAATGGCTATGTTTATGACATTTGTAATATTCAACACTGGTCCTTGATTGGAAAATGGAAGTGCATACATAAACGAATTTAGGATTCAATGAAAATGGCATTAAAAACTTAATGTAGAAATAAAAGGAAAACAAAATATATTTTTAACTGCAGCTTACATTAATGTTATATATAAAATAAAATGTTTGATTTACAAAATCATTTAGGTGCTTCTATGAAGCCAGAACCAAAATTTAAATCCAGCCCCAGAGTCCTGATGTGAAGACCTTCAAATATGATTAGTGATAGTTTCATCTATAAATATAATTATTTATATCGACATATAAATAGTAACATAATTCATTTTCACCACACAGTGAAAATAATTACAGAATAACAATATTAATGTTTGATTTTTTGAACTTCTAATCGTCCAAGAATTCCGTTTGGAACAATATGCTCTCTAGGTGGTCAAAAATAGGAATATTATAGGGTCCCATTAATTACAAATGATAATCATATTCTTTGCATGACTCAATCAATAGCCAAGACTGCCTTATTTTAAATATTATGAAATCAAAAAAAAAGCTTCTAATTTCCCATTCATTACAATTATGTATAGAATTTACGAGATCTGTATTTCAGCCAACTTTCATCAAGTATTTCTTTTAAAATTGCTATTTATTTTTGTAAATGTAATATTTCAAAAATGCATTTGTTTAAATAAAGGCTTTAAATAATTTAAATTATAATCTAGAATGCCAAGCCATTATTAAGCGGACAAATGACTGTTTTTATGTGTTCTTACAGCTCATATACTAAAAGGAATTTTACAGAAAATATTATGCATGCAAAATTTTAGTCACTTTACAAAATGCGGCATGTAAATATTTGTAGAGTAAATAAGTATAATGTAAATAACTCAGCGGTTGAATATCAAAATAATTTGACAAATAATTTCAAGTCAAAATTTGTCTGTTTTATTTATAAATAAAATAATGTATTGTAAACTTTTTTTTATCAATATCTATGTTTTAATTGTGGATATTAAACCTAATATCTGAATACGAGAAAACCAATTATAGGTAGAAATCAGCGTAGAAATTATCCTTGGACCTGTAAAATAATTACATAAATAATAAGGTAAAATATCACAAAAGTTTTGTTAAACTTTTTAATACAAATTGTTGTTTTTTCAAGTCAAATGTGTTGTCGGTTTTCTCCCATTTTATAACATGTTGAATCACAATATTACGGTTTTCGCACGAACAGTTCGGTAATCAAATGAATTGTTCGTTGTTCGTTTTGCACCCAGACCGAACGTTAAAATGTTCCGTTATTATATCAATTAATTAAATTCCATGTAAAAAATAAAAAAAATTAATTTAGCTTAAAAATATTGTTTTACGTTAACTTAATGTTATAATGACTGATATATTTATTTAATATATTAAGAAATAAAAAGTGCTAATTTTAATTTTTTGTTTTTTCGTTTTATACATTTAATATTAATATTTAAATAAATATTATAGATACACTTATTATAAAATTGATTTTTTATTTAAATTATTATTTTTTTTAATTGGTTTGAGTGTTCGTATATCGGTCGAGAAAAAGGTGGTAACCCTATTGATAAGGTTGTTCATTCTTTGCCTATAATATGACATAAAAACGAAACCTTACTACAATAATTTTAGTGTTTAATGTATTTAATGCATATTTTGAGAATCTATTCAGCAACCCAATTTTCAGTTCAATTATATATCCAACGTCCCCACATTAAATTGACCAACTAAACCTAACCATTAGTATTGTCGAGTAATTTTATATTTCGATAGGATAGAACTGCTAGTCTGACTCAAATTGTGCTAACGCAACGATTAATTTTTATTAATATTACAGTTCACAATCTTTCGAATTCCATCTTTACAACTAAAACTGCTTTACTTGATACTTGATACTAACTCTATGTGGGAGCACCTCATATATGATAGTTAAACTTCTATCAAACTTTCAAAACATTATTTGCTTATTGTCAATTTTTATCGCCTTGTTCTTTTCTGCGACTAAAATGGAAATTTGACTGAGGAACTCTCTTCTGATCACATAGATTTCTGTGTATTTAAACTATTTTACATTAATCTATACAATCCTAACAATATGTATTAATATGGTGTAAAGAACAAAGATAACTATTATTATAAATTACTATTTTTATTTGAAAATCAAAAAATCAAATACAACCAATTTGACATTTAATATTTGACATAAATATTAAACAAAAATTCTGGCCAAAAATCTACAGAATTTTTGGCAACAAACGCTACGAGGTACTTTCTGGTTAAAGATTAAATTGTAAACTTAAAGCTTAATTTGAAAATTTACGAAATTTGAAATGAATTGAAATTTAGTTTGATTGAATAAACAAAAGTGTTTTTTTTTGCATTTTGAGCCTGGAATCTTTCCACTAATACGATGTAAAATTGATATTATTCCAATTAGGAACAAATTTGTAATTTGGATATTTCATCGATTTTGATTGTTTTTATGTGATATCAACAAATCTTAATATTTCGTTGCAATTATTTATTTTTACTCAAGAACATAAGCAATCAAGCTGAAAACCCAGCATCATAATGTCAAGTGTAGATAAAACCCTGAAAAATACCATTACTGAAGAAAGCGTTAATTTAATTGTCAAAAAAATTTAATAACGATAGAAAAATTAAATTTTGTATAAAAAAGCCTAATTCGGCAATATCTAAATTTAATATCGTTGAAAAAATTACAAAACAAATTCAAATAAAGCACTTTTTTATATCAACAGAAATAAATAAAAATGTGATTTTATCATTTAAATCAGCGGTGGACAGACATTTTCATGTTGCGACACACCAAAAAAGGGAATAAGTTCCTTACGGATACATATTAATTAGTTTAATAAGAATAAAAAAATCCAAAAAAATATTAAAATAAATGTGAACAATAAATTTTAAGATTCAATATTTTTTTTGAATTTAAACTTATCGTTTAAGAATTTTTATCCATATTTTTAAAACGGGTAATTTGGCAATTATAAAATATTTCTGTGACACACAATTTACTCATCACTGATTTAAATTATTGATCTCACGAAAGAAAATGTAAAATAAAAAAATTCTTTGCTGAAAATTCATGTTAAATAAAACTAAATATTGATCAATAGAAAAAATTTCCATGGGGAAAAAGACAAAAGACTACAAATTTTATAAATTTTTCATTCATGTTTTTTTGTTTATAAAGTAATACTTAGAAAAAATGTAAATGGTTTTTTAATATGAAAACGTTGATTAAAATCAAAACTGTCGGATGCAACATATATTTACCTTTCCCAATACTTTCTTCTCTTTTTCATATTTAAAATTAAAATCATAATTACCAACATTATGTCTTTCACTGCAACTTCTACCAGGTGCTTGTATTTATACACATTGCTTAAAACTTTTTTTGATGTGCATCACAACTTGCATTCTATATTATAAATACAAACTTTCCTGTGGGCTAATTTTCAACCTGGCATTTACATTTACACCAACCGGCAATTGATTATTATCTAATGGACATTGATTTGGCTTTTTATAATATAAATATTAACTTACCTATAATAAATGTGTGTGCCATAGCCAGAAATGACATTTAATTGACAATTACACTATAGAAAGAGAAAAATAGCTGTTGGAAGAAAAATAAATAAATACACAAACATGTTTCACAAAATTTCTATAGTAAAAAATACACACAATAGGGCATTGATTAAGCTTTCGGACATTTAATAAGCTAAAAATGTTCAATTTTAAAACAATTAATTATAAAAAAATGTATGAGGATATGTCAGAAGCTTATTCAGAATCGACTTTTCCATTTCAATAAATTCGTAGATGAATGCTTTTTCATGGACGAACAAGAGATTCGGTAGATCAAGAATAGTCAATCGAATATGACAACAAATCAAGGTCCCAATATTTCTCTGATTTTAGCAATTTCCAAAGATGCGCCAATCCATTTACAAATTATTATTGGCTCTTTTAAAAATGAATCATATCAGTCATTTATAACCGAATTGACTGTGAAACGATGGCTCTGTATTCAGTTTGATCCACGATAATACATCCATCCACAATAATATATCTTCATTGAATATAAATTGAAAAGTTACCTCCATATAGTGCATTTTGAACCCCATCGAAAGTGTGTTCAGCAAAATTAAAAATGGGGTTTCTTCAGCTGATGGATTTAGCAGACAGATATACCTTCAATGACAGATTTACTGCAATATCCCAAGCAGTTAACTTGGAACTTCGAAAACCAGATTATAGTAATTTGAAAAATCATATAATCATTTGAATATTCATATTAAAAGATAATAAAGATATTGAGAAACTGATAGAAAACTTAAATTGAACACACAAACACAACATATAGCAAAAAATGCATGTAAACTTTCAATATGTAGAAATGTTGCATGAAATAAAAAATTTTACAATTTCATTAATTATAATTTCTTAAAAAACATGGCGGATAAAATTTTTGGTGAAAATTCCGAGAACTATACTTTGACACGTGGAGAAAATTAACATAATTAAATATATTTAGTATAAATTGAAATATAATTGATTATTTAAAAGAAAAATTAATAAAATTTGTTTATAAATCCTACCTGATGACAAGAAAACTTTCCAAATGTATCGTAAAACGAATGCTAGAGTGGCGCTTTCTTAGAATTAAATCATTATAATATTTATTTAATTAAATATTCTTTTAGTTAAAATAAGTCAACAAATAATTAAAAAATTCATGTTAAATAAAACTAAATATTGATCAATAGAAAAAATTTCAATGGTGAAAAAGACAAAAGACTTTACAACAAAATTTATTGTAAAATACAATTCGTTTAACAAAACTTGTGAATAATTATTCGAAAATTGCATCTGAGGTGAAAAATAAATAGTCCACCTAAAACATCCAAACCAGCCAATCAAATGTAATTTAATTTGAATTAAAATGACAATTTCGGAGATATTCAGTTGTGCTTACCAATCCAGATGAAACTTGACCGTTATTTATATTTGTTTCTGCCATTTTCCGATAGGCTAGCAGTCTTCTACTGGTGCGTTCATTGAGAATCTGGAATCCAAACTCGATCAAATCGCATCAAATTATCATGAAGTTTAACCTGCTCACAATTGTGAATCATTTTCATACAACAATGTTTCGGTAGACTAATATCACCTTTGTAAAGGCTGCGGACCAATGGAATCCACATAATCAAATATCCACCGATCTTTATTCGTTTTGCTGACAAAGACAGTAAATCATCATACACAGAAGATATTTCATATGATTCCTAGAAGATTAGTAGTTAAATGAAAATAATTCAAAAACTGTTCTCATTGACATAAAATACCAGTCCAAAATAGTCGATAAAGAGCTACTTTGTTAATCAATTAGAAGTGCAATGCTGAATTGCATAAATTAACTTAGATGTCTGTATTGAAAATCCGATTGACACTATCAATATACTTATCAATCCGAACTAACTAATAAAAAGTAATTTTAGGTATCGGTATAAATTGTAGGAGGGACAAAAATTCTTAAACGAAATCTTAGGGAGAAGTGAGTCAACTGACACCAAGTATTATGATTGGCTGAATAAAAGCATTAATCATCCGAATGACGATTTGGTCTGTGTCATAAAACAGTTAGCATTTGGAGGTATATTAATAAGTCATGTTTGAGATATAACAAAGACAAGGCAATAATTTCGCGCCAGCAAAAACTATTTTGATCAGAAATACTGAAAAAGACTAAATCTGGGTCACATTTTGGTACACAATTTAAAATCTATATTATACAGGAGGAATATCGTCATTTGTTAAAACGAAAACTATTTCATTCAATTTGTTTTGTTTTATTTTGTTGTTGATACAATATATTCTTTTTATATTTTTGAGATAAAATTTAAAATAAAATTATATAATGACATTAAATAAGACAATTGTGGTAATGAACAAGTCTTCTTATTTAATTTATTTTAAGTTAATTTTATAGTGTAATAATAAAATTTAGTAATTTCATTCTTTTCATATAACTATTTTAAAGATGTGCTAGAATTTCAGATTTATCTAATCACTATAAAAGTAAGATATTTATGTTAAAAATTAAGCAATATTGCTGTTACTCAATACTTTGATGGTTGTCTAAATGTGAAAATATCAAAAATTCTTTTTAAATTTAAAATGAGGCTCTTAATTATTATCCAACCAAGTGTATTTTTTATTATAGAAATTTTGGTGTCTTGTATGTGTAAATATTTTTCTTCTTTCAATACATTTTTCAATCTTTCCATATTGTCATTTTTGTTAATGAAGCACATATATTTAATATGTTAGTTTTTAATATCGAATCATTATATATATATATATATATATATATATATATATATATATATATATATATATATATATATATATATATATATATGTGTGTGTGTGTGTGTGTGTTGGGTTTTAGATTACTTTAAGTCGGTTCCCTCTGACTCCTCGTGTCCTTTAAATCAAAACAATAACGACCCAACGTATATTGAAATAACAAATTCACAATCCTTTATCACCACTTTACAATTAACAATCAAAGTTCCGTTTGAACGATTCTCCGCTCGGTGTTGATGCTTTGATAAAGATAATATTCACCTATTAGTTTCTTAGGTTCTCTTGACCAACGTTTTCCTCTTTTTCCGTTTGATTCGATCCTTTTCTCGCTTTTTATTCTTATTCTATCTCTTCTTTTTCCTTGATCTCCTAGATTCGTTTTCGCCTTTTCCTAAGCTCAGTTTCTTCTTACGCTACCTGAGGCAAAATGCCGATTTTCTCTGATTTTCCCTTTCCTTATATACTCCTCGAAATCGGGATGACAAATGGTTATTGCCGAGCCAATCTTTCACTTGACATTTGCTTCCACGTATCTGCTTCGGCTGTCACCCCTAATGGTCCAACGAACCAAGATAATTAATGGCCCTTCCGGCCTTTCTACACGCACTATCTTCTCCTTGCTCTTTTCCAATTAATCATTGTGTCAAGCTAATGGGCCCAAATCTTCCTTCTGTTTGCTTTTCTTCTTGTTTACTCAGCTCGGGTTTCCTTCATCTCTCGGGTTCTCCCCTGACTCGGGTTTCTCATTAGCTCGGGTTTTCTATTAGCCAATTAATTAATTAATTAATTAACGTTTTCTGTTTTTACACCTTTGAATGCTTTTCGACCCTTCCTAACCATTTTCTGATAAATCCCTAAACATCATCTTGTTGACCATTAGCTACTCTATACCTGTCCCGTTTTCCCCATTCGATTTCGATGATTTTACCATTTATTGATTTTTCTCAGATTTCCAGATTCTTGCCTTTCGTAATTGCTTCTGGCATTTTCTAATACTGCTTCCATCACACTTTCCGTTACTATCGATTCTGTGCATGATCACGCTTTTATTTGTCTTTTTTCTTCACTTACTATTTAAATTATTAACCTAAATTTCATTTAAATTTATTTTAATTTACGGAAAATTATATATATATATATATATATATATATTGGAAATTTTAATTATATCTATTTATTTCAAATCGATTATAGCGTTCCAACATAAACGGTACAGCAATCTAAACTATGATATCCCAAAATTCATCCAAGAAATTGAACGTTTCTTTAAGAAACTAAATATCGAAGAAAGGTCGTAGATCAATTTCGTCAGATACTTAATGCCTGGAAAGACTATAAAAATTTACGATAAAATCAAATCCGAAGAGTGACACAAGGAAAAGTTCTTGAAAGCATTTCTCAAACCACCAACACTAATTGAAGATCTAGAGAAAGCATTGAATTTATTTCAAAGGACAAGCATACGTGAAAGATTATTGTAAGTTGGAGTAAAATGGATAAAGAAATCCTGATGAAATTCCTATTATTCCACACACTGGATGACAAATAGATGAAATATTACTTGAAAATTCAGGATTTGAAGTCTTCAGAATAAATAAAAGCTAGGGTGGAAAAACTTGAAAAGATTAAATTAGAATTAGACGAAACTAACAAGTTTGTCGTGGTGATTGACAAAAAATTGCAGATAGAAACTGTAATGTAGGCATTATTTTTATGGAATTATCGATCTAAAAAATACAAAGTCAAAAATTAATTACTAAAAATTAAAAATCAAATAATAGAAAAAGAAAAAACTTGGCAACTCAAAATAAATCAACTAGAAGAAATAAAGAAATTAAAAGCTGAAAATTAAACAATCCAATTTTACAATTATCCTAAAACGCAGCAAATTCAAGAAATAGTAAATATCAAAATAATCGGAATTCTGCTTGGAACATTAATAGTCCAGAAAGAATAACCCGCAGAATGAGCAGTATAGACCAATGAAGAAACAGTATTACAAGAATCAAATGGAAGACAGCATCAAAACGTAAATTATACCGATTGCAAAATTTAATTAATAGTTTACTGACATATTTTGGTACAAGTTCGGAATTTCACCCCAGCAAATGATTGGTTGATTTTTTAAGGGAAAAAAATAAATATGGCAATTACGTCTAGGGTAAAGTTTTTAACTGGTAAAAGCCCAAAATTTTGATAAAAAAACTAGTTTGTTCAGTTGTTTGTGTGTTATAGTGTATTGAATATTCGTTTAGATTATCTAAATCGACATAATTAAAAAAAATCGATTTTATAATTAAATAATGTAAATTAATTCGGGGGAAATTCCTAACTTGTATCCATATTTTTGTTATTCTTTAAAATTTAAGCTTAATGTATAAATATTGTTTGTAAGTTGTCCACTCTACTTAATAAAACAAGTATTTAAATTTTATATATTCAAAGATTAAAATTGATATCATGAAAATTTAAAAATAATTTAAATCTTTTTAAAAAGTTAACATACTTTTTCCACGGAAGGTTTGACCTACATCTGACACGCTATCGTTCAATTATATATTTTTAAACAGGTGAAATTATATCTGCTGATAATTTCATATAATAATATATTGATTATAAAATTGAATTAATTATTTTATTACTATATTATATTTTAGCTATTTATTAAAATTTTCACTTCTTATTTTCTTTTGACTGAAACAAAATTTTGTTTTTTTTTGTCACAAATAAGCATTATAACAATTTAATTTATTTGTGATCGCATAAAAATAACTTTGTGATCAACTGGCAAGTTGTACAGTAATAAATCTAAATGTTTTATTATTTAATTATATATTATCAATGAAATTATATCGATTTCAACTTTTAGGAAATTGATTTAATTAATTATTTTCTTTACTTAATATAATAAACTTTTGTTTATTAACTGAATGGTGAATTTCTATTTGCATTATATACATTGCATTGACAGTTGGAATAAATCGGAACCAAAGTTCCAATATCTTATTTTGCTGAACAGGACGGCTATTCGAACCCCTCCTAGTAACTAACCTTTATGAAATTGAACTTCATTTCTACTGCAAGGATTTCAACGTTTTAACAGAAAAAACTTAAAAACTTTCATAATAGATTAGTTGGACATTTTACGATATAAAAGGCTGAATAAATAATTCCATATTGGGTTTACTAGGTGCAGAAAAGAACAGCGCTAAGAACAATCACCAATTAATGCCCTTGAGGTTGATTGACATTTTTTTTAATAATCAATAATTATTATTTGAATAGGAAAATCTATAATTGGAAATTTTAATTATTATTTAATAATTATTATTGGATTTTAAAATACGTGACAATTTTTGATAAATTTTTCTGATAATATTAATCAATATTAATGAAGACTTGCTTTTTGTGGGAAATGTGGAACACTATTGTCATTCATATACGGCCGATTTTCAACCGCCATTAATTTCCGTCCACGCTCCCTAATCCCATAAGGTGGATCGGTTAATATGGAATCAAATTGAAATGATGGCTGGAGTATTCGGTCGAGGCGCGATGAATCTCCAACGAATACATCCATGTAATTATTCTCAAGATTGTATTGTTGGAAATTTAGACGCAAACATTCATCTTCGGCTCGCCAAATCTGAAAATGTTTATATTATAGATATATAAACCAAAAGAATATCGACATTTATTTTAATGTCATTTAAAAGTCAACTTTTCTCTACCGAATAATGCATAATTTATTTAAATATTTCTTTGAAAACTGTTGTACTATGTTAAATTCAATTTGTACGTTTATCGTTATTTAATAATTCATTTCTAATTAAATTTCATGACTAACACATTATGTGTTGTTTATTTTGAGATTTTTGGCTTAGGCTAATTTTGAATATAATAACAAATAATATTATTTAAAATTCTACAGTAATGGTGGGTTACAGGTGGACCAAATTTTACCCGTTCGTGCTGTTTCCAGCGTAACCCAGAATAAAATGAGTCTATACCGCTTCATACTTATCGAGTGATCAACGTTGGAACTGTATTAAGTGGGTGAATACCAGCAAGAAGTGAGCATACCTATAATTGTAAACTATAATTGTCAGGTACTCGGGCGGGTCCGCGTACAGCTGATAGAAGGCCTGTGTCCGTTTTTCATCTAGATCCATTCAACGATAATCAATTTCCTATAATTCGGCTCAGTGTAAAATTATTATCTACCCACCAAGTAAAGAACTACTCCAATGCCTGCCATGTCCTACACCTATTTACCTCTGGTTACCTTGCTTAGTCTAGCTTTTAATTGATTCCATATTGTTATGATAGTTCTACATCGATTTCACCTTAAATAAATTCCGGTTTTTATTATCTATTCCTAAATTCTATATTACTATAATAGATTTACAGCGATTTCATATTTAATTTGGTATCTTAGTAAATCTAGCATATTTTTATATCTATTCTAATATCCCAGTAATTTTTACAAACTATTTTGAATTAAATTTAAGTTAACTCTTCCTTATTTCACTTGCTAAATAAACTTTATAATCAATAATAATAAAACAATTTTAAAGCTCCTAACTGACTTTAAAAAAGATCTAATTGGTGTGGTTAATTTTCATCATTTTGCAATTTATCAATTTTTATAATTTGTTTAATATGTAATTAAATATGAATCTACGAGGTGTGATCAAAAAATACTGTGAATAATTTTTATTACAAAAATGTAATAATCTGATATGAAATTTGATTTAATCTCCATCAAAGTACTGTCCGTGGCTAGCAATGCACTTATCCCAACGCTGAATCCATGACTGGAAGCATTTTTGGAAGGCTTCTTTCGGGAGAACTTTCAGCAGCTCTGTCGTGGCCCTCTTAATGTCAAGAATGGCGTCAAAACGTTTTCCTTTAAGCACAGTTTTAATTTTTTGGAAGAGTCAGAAGTCGCATGGTGCTAAATCCGATGAGTAAGGCTGACGTGGAGAGACAGGAACACTATTTTTTCCCAAAAACACGCAAATCAGAAGCGAAATGTGGCACGGAACGTTATCGTGATGAATAAGGAAGCCATTGGCCCATTTTCTGGTCTTTCTTCGTACATCGATTCGCAAACGTTGCAGTACACCCTTGTAAAATTCGGAGTTTACTGTTCCCCTTGGAACGAACTCTGATCGCACTATGCCATCATTATCGAAAAAACAATGAGCATGACCTTGGTATTCGATTTTGATTGCCATGTCCTTTTAGGAAGGGGAGAGTCAGGAGTTTTTCATTGAGAACTTTGCATTTTCGTTTCAAGGTCATAGCCATAAACCTAACTTTCATCGCCAGTTACAATCTTGGCAATGAAGTCCGGATCTACACGAAGACGATGATTCCACTCGTGCAAACTGACACACGATTTTCTTTTTTTTTATCTCACGTCTCATTTGCAAATTATCGGTTAAAATGCTTTGCACGGACCCGTACGAGATGTTAAGTTCTTCGGTAAGCTCTCGAATAGTCATTCGCCTGTTTGCATAAACATTTGTTGCCACTTTTTGGACATTTTCGTCTGTTTTTGAGGTTAATGAACGTCCCGAACGCTGCTCGACTTCAACCGACTCAATTCCGTTTTTAAATCGCTCCTACCACTTGTAAACAGTCTTCAGAGTTACCACATCATCTCCATACACCAATTTTAATATTTCATGAGCTTCTTTGACACTCTTTTGCAACTTAAAACAAAACTTAATGTTAATGCGTTATTCGAAATCCATGATGCGCAACAGACACGGTCAATATAACCTCACTTTAGCGGCTCTGGCAGGTGATAGACAAGTAAGAACGTGTTAAAACTTGACACTGCCCGTCTCAACTGATCAGGCTATCAAACTGATTATATCAAATGGATGTAGCATCAGCAGTTGCTACTTTAAAAATTCATTCATCGTATTTTCTGATCACACCTCGTATATTTAAAATGTATTTAAATATTAATCTTTTTATAAAATCATTCATTAAAATAAAATTCTGATAAATTGTTTAAAATGTCGATTACTTATAATAAATCCAACAATATCAACAACAACGTCATCGTCATGAACAAGGAAAGCAGCATCCAAAACGCTTTGGTGTCGGATTCCTCACCTGACATTAAATACTGATTACCTAGACAAAATAGTGTTCATTGATGACATCAGTTTCAGAAATCTTCCATTTTCCATGATCATAATCTAATCTATTAAAGGATGTATGTCAAAGTGATTGGTAATTTATACGTACATTTATGCCCAACTTTAGTTGCATTTATATTTTAGAGTCTACAAAGACATGATCCGGCTTAAAGACAACGGTAATGTCAATGATACCAGAACTTATAGATTTCATTCAACATTATTCAATATCATTCATGTGCCTCACGTCCAACTTAATGTTGACTTAATGTCGGATTAATATTGCTATTGCTATTGCTATTCTTTCTGATTTGTTTTGGTCAATGCTATTTGAATAGTAGCCTCCATACATCTCGATTTGCTCTTCTGTCTCATCGCTATTCCAGTTATTATTCACTAAGCATTCCTGTTGCACCATCAGCTGTCAGTATTTCCCCGCCTATTGGATGGGTTGTTCTGGGTTTTTTTATTTACTTTCTATTAGAATTTTGTCTTTATATTATTTTTTGTCCTGATTTTCTGGTTTACATTCTACCGCCCTAATTCAAATTTGTTTACAGTTGTTATTTATTCATGTTCTGTTTAAGTAGGTCTCTTGCAGCAATATTTATATTCTCTGTGGAATAATTTTATAGAGCTCTATTTTCTCTTTTTATTTCATAATTTATGAATCTATCTATTGTGTTTACTTTTTTGAAGATGATCCAGTCCTTGTTGAAGATTTTCATTGGAGATTATGATATTTGGCTGATGGATTACTGTAAAATCTACCTGAGTTATGAAATTCAATTTCATAAGGGTTAGTTACTAGGAGGGATTCGAATAGCCGTTCTGTTCAGCAAAATAAGATATTGGAACTTTGGTTCCGATTTATTCCAATTGTCAATGCAATGTATATAATGCAAATAGAAATTTACCATTCAGTTAATAAAAGTTTATTATATTAAGTAAAGAAAATAATTAATTAAATCACAAATAAATTAAATTGTTATAATGCTTATTTGTGACAGAAGAAAAAAACAATTTTGTTTCGTTCAGTTATGAATGAAAAAATCTACCTGAGTCTGTATATATTTATAGGTATATGAAGTATGATAGTTTACTGACAATTTGGTTGATATTGTCCAGTTAGTCGGTGTGTGAGTAGATTAGCCGTTGAATTTATGATTTACTCCACTTTCCAAAAAATAATTGGTCAAACACCCAATGAAAGAGTTTTTGGAAAGCGGATTTATAAAGAATGTCTTATGAATATGCCAAAAAGAAACAAAACATTGATTCTGCCACAAAAAGAAATTATAACGAGGATGAGAGATATTTTGGGCTTGCAAAACTCGTGAAACAAATACACAAGAACCTATGAGGTATAGTTAGGCAATGGGAGAACATTTATAAAAAACATTGAATGATTAAAGCCATTTAAACGAGAGGGAATGTGAGAATGTATGTTGTTGTTTTATGCGGTTTGTTGAATTCCTTATTTATACATCACTCAATTGAAAGATTTTCATCAGATGATTTTGTTTGAATAATATTATCGATTAATATTTGAATTAATAAAATTGATTTTTATGGATACAATAAATACATAAAGTTATGTAGCTAATATAAAATATGGATATTTAACGTCCACAATGTTCGATTCCTAAATTTATCACTAAAATAATTAATTGAAATTATATTTATTATTAATTTAAGTAATTAAAAATTAATTAATTAAAAATGGAATTTATCGCTATTAAATTCCAACTCAAATCTTACTTTATCAGCTCGAGTTGATTTACCAAGACCAAAAATCACTTTGTAATCAATATCAGTTCCAAATACTTTTGCACCGTTATGCGCAGCAGCAATAAGAATGCTACCGCTACCGACAAATGGATCGAGAATCAATTGATTCGGTAATACCCGGCCAAGATTTGTCATTAAGAATGATAATTTCACGTCCATGCTTGTGTTTCCAATAAATTTTCGATTAGACATTTTGTATTTGGCTGTTATTTTTAACCGTTGACTATAACAAACAAGTTCACCGTAACAAATAAATGTTGGATCTGTTTGTGAAACTTTTCCTTTTACTTTATCGTATTCATAGTTTAATATTAATCCCAACTCGACCTAAATATGATAATGAATTCATGGATGTTGCACTGTGAAATATAAATAATACATCTGGGTTATTCAAGTTCAAATCATTTCTCGGTAATTGTTTATGCGATTCCAGAACCATTTCAATAAGTTTAAGCTTTTCATCAAATGAATATTTTTTGTGAATGGCTTCAATATTTAACCGATATGTTAATTTTTCTTCATTCATTTTATTGGTAAATTCGTCAGGAAAAGAGGATATCTAAGAGGTTTTATTAGTAATAAGCCATATAAATGTCTTAACTTTTTCACAAATTGATTCAATAGAAGTTCCTACAGTCCATACTCTATAGGCACATTTAATTAGAATACTTCTATTAATGAGGTTTCTGACATCATCGTATGATTCAAGTGAAATAATAAGAAAATTGTTATTCCAATCATGATTTTCCAAACATGATTTGTTAAATTTTATTTGGCTAATATCTAATAATGATAAAAATTCAGCTTCCTTGAAATTTTCAAATTCTTGACCTGCAAAGAGCAATAAAAATTCCATAATATTATTCTTATTGTTTTAGAAAATGTTAATTTGAAAATAAATTATGAATATTTAAACAAAATCATTTTTGCAAAAATGATATGAACTTAATGTTTTACTTTCTATCATTTATCTCTTAAACAAGACAATAGTTGTTTTAGTAAATTTTTTTACTGTGGTGCACGTAAGCCTAATCAAAACATAATAAATTATAACATTTTTATTTCACGGTTCTATTTAATCAAATATATATTATAATTATTAAATAATAATAATTTATGGCTTTTGATAGAAACTCTAGACCTCAAAGTTATTATTTTTTTAAATTTAATATTATTATGGTGGATTTACATTACCCCTTACTTATTATCACATGCCGTCATAAATAGTTATACCTCTTTCAAATATTGCGTCATTTCTCCCAGGCTAAAGGTATAAGTTTATGATCATCAGTATCTCTGGATAAGACTAAAGCAAATTTCTAGGTAATGTTCTCAACATGATACGTGTCTACCAGTGCGATATCAAGATCAACAGAATCTATTTTATATATTCTTCTGTTAGAGACTTTTAAATCTAAACAATTTCAATTGGTTCTTTTCGAATCTATAATGGAGCCACTGTAACGCTTTATCTAATATCTGGTTAAGATATTCTACTTTAAATTTATGTTTGTGACCAGTAATCTGATGACAAATGACAAAATGACAAAATTTCGAGAAAAACATGCTTTCATTAATCTAAAAGCTGGACAACTGGACAACTAAAAGCTGGGCAATTAATCGTTGAAAGATCTGATACTGGTGTTACAATTGTTGTTTAAGACATTTCTTTTGTATTACATTGATAGTAATATGAGTGGCTAAACTCTTTTCAATTTATTACTATTACATAACATGAAGTAAATACAGTCAACTGAGAGAAAAGGTATCACACATAAAGTGTTCCTGAATGCGAAAAACATTGAGAAAATCGTATTCTGTATATCTTTTGGAAAATGGTGTAATGTGATTTTAGGTGAACCTCGTTTGACTAAAATATTTCTATGACGATGCGAAATTATTGCTGGCCATGTTTCTAAATCATCATATAATTCTGGACTTTCATCAATGTTTTGTTTTATTTAGTTTTTTATTTTATTGTGTAAACTCCAATTTCAATATGTCCTTCATTTTTTGAATTTGATTAGAAATCTATAATAGTTTCCATGTTTTCTGAATCTTGGTGTTCCTGGATCTATTTTAAATGATTTCAATTTTGAATTACAAGAGACTTTAAAGATGCTCCTCTTACTTTCATTTACTTTTCTTGAATACTGTTCCAAAGTATTTTCATAACTGTTTCTTGCTTTTGACTCTCAATTTATGTTGTACCATATTTTAGCCTAGTTGACTGGCATGTATTTTCGTTTTGACAAAAAATCAAATATATAATTTTAGTCAACAACAATTTTTTGCTTTGCCTTTATCACTTGATAAAACTAATAATACTTGATAAAAGCAAAGGTGAAAATTTGTTTTGAGTATAATGATAAAATATTTGAGATTTTGTCAAAATGAAAATAAATGAAATTTCAAAAGACAGATTAAAGATGACAAAAAAGATTCAAGTATTTGAATGTTTATTGGAGTACTTTCATTGGAAATTTTCATTTTACTTACTTTAAAAGAATATTTATAATATAGAATTTTTAAATAAAAGACACTAGTTTATATTTGAGTTGGATCAATATAATACGGTTTAACAGAAAACCTCCCACATAACGCATAAAATGAAAATAAGATATATTGTTTATACAAGAACTTTACAAAATGTATTTATAAATGTTCCCTAAAAATGCCGCTTCTTTCTCTAATATAGAAATCGATTATTCGAACCGCCTTAAGAAAAAAGTGTCAAATACTGAGTCTACTTGGTTATCACAGCGCCTGTCTATGGTGATAGGGTACAAAAGTTGTGGGATTTCCCGAAATTTACGATATCGTTAATACCAGGTAGTGTTAACGTTTTCCTAATACAACCCTCTCAAATGTTAATTCCAAACAGGTAATTGAACTAGTACCTGTGACCGGGAGTATTGATTTAACTTGAGATTAATAATAATAGGTAAATTAACTTTATTATTAATATCTGGTGAAAGCTCTAAGCTATTAATTTTCTCTCTCTGTCTCTTTGATGTCAGCTACAAATATCACTCTATTTATATAATATAGTTCCACTTGAATATTGTGCCACTTGTCGAAAATGAATTCTATATTAAATATTACGTTTTAATTCCATTTGTCCTAGTATGAAAACACTAAAATAAGTTTTTTCTATTTAGCTGGTTAATGTCGCTTAAACTAATTTCTTTTAACCTACTTTTAATAAATCTTAAATTCATATTTATATTCTTAGTAATTATTAATTTCTATTTATATCTAATTATATTTTATAACTTACTATATTCATTCTTTTTCTTATTATGGTAAATAATTCATACTAATTTTATATTTTTTCTATTTAAAGTAATTATTTATTTCTATATCCTATTTATAGTTTTCTACCAACTTAGTCTTTTATGGTTATATTTTATGTAATTTAGGCTATCCCAACTCCAACATAAGTAAGTCTATACATTATATTATATGCTATCGAATCAAATACATTTGATCGTATACTAAATATTAATATGAAAGATCATCACTCTTAAATATTACTGAGTGAGTGCTCAGAAGAACGTTCAATCTCTTGCACCAGCCCGAAGAAGGGGTTTGCGTTGTTACACTTAGTATAACTGTCCCATTTGTGTATTGCTTTCAAGTATTTGGCTCCGGAATGCCGTTCGTTGATCTTACCGTAGATCATGAATGAGAAAGGCTTCATCTTATATAACTTGAATAATGTAAGGACTGGAGACACTGAGTTGTTTTTGGTACTTAATAGTAACTAATAGTAATAAAAACATATAACCATTAAAACAAAGTGGACCACTATGCAAAATTTTATTATGAGTAATTAAATTACATAGGACAAAATAAGCAAAAATCGTGGTGGCTTATTTTTAGAGGTTTCTGTTATTAAAGAAAATGATGTAAATTCGAAAACAATCCAAAAACCTACAAGTTTTATCAGATTGAATGCAATGGGCTTCTGAAAGGAATAGTTATATCGAAAATCGTTCGAACGATATTCAATAATTTGTAAACAAACAAGTGCCGGTGAGTAGTTTAATAAAGAGCTCATTAGTTCTCAACCTTGTTAAACATCGCCAATATGATTGGTAAGTTGGGCAATCATTAGCGTAGCCTGAGATTTTAAAATTACGTAATACCTTTTGGCCAAGGACAGCCGTGGCATTAACATATTTGTAAATACATAATCCAGAATTAATACCATAGTTCTGTGATAAAATTCATTAACTGATTTCTATAAAAGATATCTTCATAAAAATTTGCAATGTTCATCACTTTATTTATTCTTATTGTAACATAAACAAACCAAAAACCTTTACAAATCATGAAACATTATAATTCATGGTTAATAATATTACTGGTTTTCACAATTTTCGTCAATCTTAAATAAAATGAATTAATAAAATCCAGAAAACGTTAAACGAACATTACAAATGATTCTCGCCTTGTATCTAGCCAATTCCTTTAAATATGCTTTCTTTGCAGCTTCAGTTTTCATTTTGTAAGTCTATAAAGTATTTTATTATAAATTTATTTGCATTAATAGTAGATCATTAAGTAGAAAGTAATGAATCAAAAGATTAATGTTATTTTAAAATATAAATTATGTCTTAAAACCAATGCAAAGTAGGCATTTTCAATCATCAACAAAATTTGTGGTAGGGGTGTTGCTAATGAACATACGGCATATCAATGATTAGAGAAGAAATTCTAATCGTCAAGATAAATCATTGGATTGATTGGTTTTGCTTGAACAAAACTGGGATCATTAGCGAAGGCATATCCATGCTTGCCTTTCTTTGGTATCAGAACTTAAAGTGAACCATTTCGACATTGTATTGTAACTTACAAAAACATAATTCTTTCGGCAATCAAAATCATTGGATACATAAGTTGGAAACAGATGAAGTGCTGAAACTGAATATTCATCGGAAAGAAAAAGCCTGTTTGATAATCAAACAACAGTAGTTTCACCTTACCATACTGCAACCAATTGGAAGAAAGGATAAAGGACTATTATTAAAGGATTGCTATTAAGTAGGCCAAATGGGTCAAAAGGCATACTAACCCTTCTGCAAGATCACATCTGTTCAAGATACAGGAGTTAAACTTCAAAACTTTCTATCAACTACCGTATTTAGCATATTTTGAATATAAAAACATTTCATTCTCAACAAATTATTGAAAACTCATTTGTTGGATTTCAACACTGCCGACATTAGCAATCTACAATTAAACTGGCAAAACTGTTCAATTAATGTGCAAATTTTGATTAATTATACCTCTTGTTTGAAATTTTATTACCCAAAATTTACATTCGAACTCGTACATTTCATATTTAATGGCCTAATAATATTTTGTAGGAATAATTAAAATTTAGTAAAAATTAATGGATAAAGTTATTTCAAGTTTTATTCAGATTAAATTTTTAAATGAATAATAGCTGATTCCAAATAATTTTAAAAATTTTCATTAATATTCTTAATATGTTTTCATAATCAGAATAAACCTTTTCCAAGAAAAATAAATTATGTCAAGAAATAGTTTGTTTTATTCACTGTAATGTTGGAGATAAGCTTTTGGCATTAATATAAAAATAGATGTTTAGCAACAATTTTAGTAATAAGATAAATAATAAAAGTATAAATAGTTTAAAATTTTTAAGTAGGCCAGTTTTGCAGATTTTCAATTGATAAAAGTATATTTTCATTTAGATAAAAAATTAAACATTAATTCTATGCAATAAAAATTCTCGGATTTTCTTTCGTAAAGAGAATAAATGTAATATCAAAAGGGAAAGTAGATCAAAAGGGGCAAAAAGATAAAATACTTTACTGATAATTGATTAAAGCTCTCAGAACAGTCTTACCTATACTTTCAAATTACCTATACAGTAAAATCTCGCATTATTCAGCTTCGACATGTCCGGATTCACAAATGACCGGTTTGAAAATTTGAAAATAAACTAAATTTTGAACAAAATATAAATAAAGTCTGCAAAATAGATACACAAAATCAATTTTTTTACATCGATTGAATTTTTTTCATTTATACAATTAAGTTTCATTTTATCGGTTTTTAAGCTATGAAATACGATATAATTTTCTAATTTTCTTGGATTCTCTGTTGTATATGTATGGGCATAGACATGGAGAGAATGTAATCGCAAAATTAGGTTTTGCTCGTTCCATTTTCAGCACCTTAAGCGCCGTTTTCACATAGCATTAGACATCCACAGCAACAACCGCTTGATGGATGAAGTAACACTGACAGTTGAATATTCATGGGATAAAAATGCCTTCTTACTTTCATACATGACTAATAAAAATATGAATGCAGTATACATGTATGATTAACAAAGACATTCAGTAGCCTTGCAAAGATAATATGAATATACAAGGGTCAAAAATCACGATGACTGTTCAAGAACAAAAAACTCAATATGCAACTATCCAAGTACCACAATGTTATTGGAAATTTTATCTGTATTAAATAAACCATTATATAAAAAGTCCAGAAGAACGATTATCACAAATAATAGAAACCGACAAACTACTCAAGATCTTATATTTCAAACATTACAAAATATGAAAGTCAAAATTCATGAATATATTCAATATTTGATCGATTCATGTCAATAAATCAATTCATACATGATATTCGAGCAATCAAAGAATCTTTAAAATAATTGAAAACAACTCTAATTGGAGTTTCTTAGTGTTTGAGAATCGACAGTATGTAAGGCCTTTCTTAGATTATATGAATAATTTACATATGAATATTAAATTTACGCGTGAAGAAGAAAAAACGTCGACGATACCGTATTTGGATCTGTCTATTCAATGGAAGGGAAAAGACTATCAGACTGAAATATACAAAAAAGTGACTGATACTGGTCTTTATACTACTCCCGAGAGCTTTTGTGAATATAGATACAAGCGAAATATGGTGAGAAGGTTAGTTTTTTGTGTATGGTCTTTATCATCCATGCCTATCAATTCAGTGAAAAGTATTGATTCTCTGGTTATGTTGCTTCTTAAAAATGGATATTCTAAATCTTTACTTGAGCACATGACAAAAAAAACCAGTGATAAATGGAGGTTGAATACTCATTATTTTTGCACAGGTTTATCTAGAGGTAATGATACTTTGCCAAATTCAGAAGGTGAAAAATTTTAATCAACGGAATGGGCTGACACAGATTAGTGATCATTCTAGGAAGTGTTCCAGTAAAAAATAAGTATTTCTGATTTTAAGATTTGGCAAAAGATTTGAGTACATACTGGAAACGAGTATTCTTTTAACTCTTTTAACTTTCTCTTCGTCATAAAAAAGGCTTGACTAAAGTACTGTGAGCAACACTCACTCCTCTTCTTCCCGGCATTCCTTACCTTCATAATTTTCGGTTTGACTGTAGTCAGTAAAGGGAGCAGTAGTATATGGCTAACATCTCTCTACTCAGTATGATCATACTATAGAAACATATAATACAACACTATGCGAATGATTTCATTGATTTTGAAACTTATTTTGCTGAAGTACTAGTAGTTTAGTGGAAATTGAGTTAGATTCCGTCAACGTAATTGAGTTCATCGAATAAAACACTTCTGAACTAGATAATGAAACACTTATTGATATAGATAAACAAAGAGCTTATGAAGAATGATAGGACAACTTAAACAACGAAGACTGTGTAAAAGTCCATGCATGAAAATTAAAAGCCTAACAGCTATAAAAATTTACTGGAATGGTTAAAAACTTGTCAGAACAATCATTTTCTTTGTGTACACGTTGGTGACATCTTTGACATTGAATCATTAAACAGCGTCCTTTGTGGAATTATTTGGATAATAATTGGCTTATCAATAGATTCCTGATCGTAGTCACCTTGTTAACCACAATTAAATTTCAGTCTTCTTCCAACATTATTAAATTCTCTCGTTTTGCCGAAAATTTAAACAATTGAGGTGTGGTAATTATTAATATTGCTACAATTATTGATCACGAATATAATTACTTTTATTAAAAATAATTAAAAATACTCTAATACAATTTAATATGATAAATTTAATAGTAAATTTTAATATTAAAATTTCTTATCAATAGTTTTTTCAACTAACTGATCACAATCATAACATCTAAACTAATATTTTTAAATTATAGTCTCGGAACGCCTTACATTATTATTATTATTATTATTATTATTATTATTATTATTATTATTATTATTATTATTATTATTATTATTATTATTATTATTATTATTATTATTATTATTATTATTATTATTATTATTATTATTATTATTATTATAATAATAATATAATAATAATAATAATAATAATAATAATAATAATAATAATAATAATAATAATAATAATAATAATAATAATAATAATAATAATAAATTAATTTTTTACCACTGATATTTTATAGTAAATGTCTATAATTAATTAATTATTTTAAATATTGTTTGATTAATTATTTTTTTGTCAAGTTTCTGATAAATTTTCCATGAAATTTATCAAAGCTTCATTTTTCATTAAAAATACGTAAAAATATTTTGCATTATTATTTGTTAAATGATTATTAGAATTTTAAGTCGTCTATAATAGCATGCAATGGGAACTTGGGCATCGCTATTTCATTTTCTGGTTCAGAACATATATCACGCAAACTGGAGACCTAATTTCCCAGGAGAATTAAGTATTTTCGTTATTCTATTACATCAGGGGAAATTTTTCCTATAAGTTAACATTTATTTCGATTTTTAGTTTTAAAAAATTATATTTTGAAATTTTATTTGAATTGATTATGATGTATATTTAAATTAAATAGGAATAGATTTTTTTAATCCTCATACTGAGTTTTTATAAATACAAATAATATTGCTGAATAAATATAATAATGCATATATATTGTATTTAAATAAAAAAATTCCAACTATTTTTCTAAAAAGCTTTCAAATAATAATAATAATAATAATAATAATAATAATAATAATAATAATAATAATAATAATAATAATAATAATTGTATATTATTATTATTGTATTTATTAAAAAGCTTGATTGTGAATCAGTAAATATATCGATGTTTTGTTCATATTCACGAATTTTCTTCATACATTTTTAAAATTAAAAATTTGGAGTTGATTAAATTAATGTAGATTTTGTAGATTTATGTAGATTTTGTGAACCGTGCTTGTTTGGAGGTATTTATTTTTCTATCCGTGTGCATTTTCATTTTTCAACAGTGAATTTTTCTATCCGTCTATAGTGTAAGCCACTTTTTAATGTCATGGATTTAATTAAATGTCACTTTTGGCTATGAAACACACATATTTATTATAGGTAGGGTTTATTTTATATTATTCATATTTAAATCAATGTACATTTAGCCACCTTCTATCATAAGCTTCATAAAAACGTTTGGTTTCCATTATTTTTAAATTTAAAATTCGTTAAAAATATTTTTATTATTAAAAATATCTTCCATTTCTATACCTAAAAGTATATTTATGTACATATGTAAGCAGAGGGGTGCTGGTAAATCCGTAACAACCGGCTCGCATTTTTATTGCTCCAGCACACCACTGCCTGTTTCATAATATCCTGAATTTTCAAGTGTGCGTTAGATAAGGAATGTTCTTTCAATTTTTTTGCGAAGAGAAGCTTGTCTACTATCTTTTTTAGTTCCATTTGGAGTTATGGAACACGAAATCCATTCATTAGAAACATGTACTTTTTTTTCTGTCTCAGTTGCTAAACATTTAATTTACGAACAATCTTTACATCCTAATTTGCCATCTTTTATATTGTTCTGTAAATAAACTTACTTGCTTTTCATTCCAACAATCAGGCAATTGGGTATTAATATTGGTATTTGAAGATAAATCTTTCTCGATTTCTACAGGTACAACAGATGTTTCTTCAATATGTTCGTTAAAATCAGGTGTTATGATATTTGAGTTTATTTGTGTAACTGCAGAATTGTTTAATCTGTTGCCAATTGTTTTTTCAGTCATTGTCGGCTGCGGAGCAAAAAACGTCAATAAATTTCCCTTTTTTCTCTTCATTTTGGGTAAACAATCATTATAATTTACATAAAATTAGTATTCCTAATTTGTTTTAATATATTTTAATAATAATTATTACTTATCTATTAGAAATTGTAAATTTAGTTTTAATATTTTATTAAACTAGCTAGCTATTAATTTTATTTTATTAAACTCAAACGTGTACACATTAGTACATTCCAGCATAATATGAAAGACTATGTAAATTGTTATAGCAATACAAAACTATATATAACACAAATTCAAATATCAAATCCTACTACCCTCTAAATAAGTAATAAACGGTTAGTTTTAAATTTTTGTTTGGCAATTCAATTAATTTAACAACCGGCTCGGCGATTTTTTTTTATTGCCAACAAACGGCTCGCGCGAGCCGGAGCAAGCCGGCTCCAGGACACCACTGTATGTAAGTATAAATCAGTGATTCCAACTACTGTGCTGCCAGATTTTGTCGATGAATGTCTAATTACCAATGTAAAGTATAATAAATAATTATAACAAATAAGCTTATTAATATTTGTTATAATTTGTAAATGAAATCTTGTATACACATATTATTTAATAAAATTTTTATTATATATAATATATTTATACAAGCAGTCTTATTTACAGTACAACTTCATTTGAAACTTGATGTAAAAAAGAACTAATATAAATTACGCATGAATTATTTTGTAACCTTTTTTAAAATCATATTTACTAATCAGTTACAAAGAATTTGGGGTTATGAAGAATTTTTTTCTAGATTAGGAAGATTTAAATGTAAAAAGTGACTGCAAGAATTTAGTAATTTTGTTTAAAATTGGGCTGGATGTCGGTATTAGTGATTTAACTATTTGAAATATAGTTAAGTTTCATTTTGTCGTGTCTCTCCGACTCTTAAACACATTTTTAGTTTAATTACAAAAAAATTAATACAAAAAAATGAAATCTACAATTAACAAAATGATACAAAGGTTTTGCTATAACATATAACATATAACAAATGATGGAAATAAATTTGTGAAGGGGACCCTTTCAGTTGTGTCAATATATATAGTGATCGACGATAAATTATTTGACATCATCATCAATTTATTTTCATCATTTGAAATACTTATCTTTAGTTGTTTGTTTTATAATTGCTAATAAATTAAAAATGCTATTATTAATGAATTTCCTTTTTCTTTTTAAATTTTATTTATGATTATCAACAGTAAATTATCTTAAAAAATCTTTCTTTTGATGTTGAATCCCAACAACGTTTTCAGTGTAAGTTGATTAAAATGATAAGGGAAAATTAATTTTTGTTTTAGCAAATCATTTGGGGAACATTTGACTTAATCGCTTTAGACAATCAGAGTGTGACAAATCTGAAATATCCTTTTGTCTTCCTTCGTAATCCATTTTTGACATTCCTAATTTTATCATTGAGTTTTTAAATAGTTTTCTTATTTCTCAATCACAAGTATTTGAAAAATACGAAAACATTTTCAAGAATTATGTTAAAAAATAGAAAAAATGCAAATTTTCGGAATTATTTTTACATTTTTTGATAAATAATTATATTTCAGTATCTTTCTTAATATATTTAAAAAATACATGGCCCACCAAAAGTTTCCCCTCCGGGTGCTTCCTAAATTATTTTAGTTGTATTACTCGTTATTCCACCAATTGGCGTTTTCTTGTTTTTGCTAGCTGGTTATATAGTATTTCGTTGATCATTAATCTTTGCCTAATCCATATGAAGAATTTGCTGCCACTTCTCCTAATTCCCGGTAGCCCATTCATCTGACAATTAATTCTGTAGATTAAATAATTTATTGTCTTATCTTAGTTCTCGGCAACCCGTTGATCTGACAATTAGTTGGGTATCATTTAATTAATGACTTTTGTTGCAACTTAATTTGTTTTTGACCCCCTGACCATTCTATGAACCTCTGATCAATTTTAAATTATTTTATTCGTCTTCAGAATTTCATTTGCTACCGGTTACTACTTTTCCATTTGAAAAATATTGATTTTTACATTTTCCATATTTTTAATTAATTTTAATTGATTTTGGTAATTTGTGAAATTTTACATTTTTCTTTCGTATGTTTTTTATAACCCCAATTTTATTCTAAAATTTTTAGTTCATTCTCAGTCAAATCTTTTATTAATTTTTCCATTCAAAATTTTTTTTCCACACTCTTACACAACCTGAATGAAAAAGACTTTTATTGTTTTTGAATATTATTTATGAAAAAGAATGTATGAACTGTTTATCGAGTTATTTTTTGAAAATTAAACAACTCAAACATCTACATTTTGAAGGGGTATTCAGCATTAATGTTAGGATGGATTATAATATTAATAATAAGCTGTTATAACTTTGATATCTAAACTTTAATAGCAGCATGAAGCATATTATGATAATTTTTTTAATTAAATATCACACTGAGCTTAATTTGATCAAGTTTTAGGTTTAATTTGATGAAAAATATTGAAAAAGCTGAAATAAAAACCTCCTCAACATTCTCCTAATAAAATATCTTAATAAAAAATAAAACAAGAAATATAAATAAATTTTCTGTTAAGAAAAATTTCTTTCCTAAAATTAATTTTTGTTTGAAGTAAAAACAATATTAATGGTCAAAATTAGCAATTATTAGCAATTTAGCAAAAGTGCAAATGAAATAAAATCATTTGAGCACCTTATACAAATAATTTAGAAAAATAAAGTAATTTAAATCTTATTTTTAATTTTAAAATATTTCACTGGTTGTCTCAAACGTCTAAGATTTTTCCATGACAAATAATTCCTACAGATTAATATGTAAAGTTAANCAAAAAAAAATCAAAATTACTTTTGTATTTCTTTTTTATAATGCTTTCTCTTCAATTCGGAATTCGCTAAAATTTTCTGAAACAATTATTTACCGTTTTCAACGAAAAAAATTAATAGAAATTCACCGTTTTGATTTCTTTCTTTACATTTGTCCCATTAATGGTTTTCTTTTCATAAGATTTCTTGAATAAATTATTAAATAAATTCAAATTCAAAATTTTACCAAATCGGAATCCTCATCAAACATGCAAGACGTGTAATTAGCTCGAATAAAACACCACTCGATTTCTGATCCGATTATTTCTTGTTCCATGAGAAAATATTCAATAAAATCACAGTTAACAAATCCGATTTTAATTTAAATATATTTTCATCCAATCATATTCGAGATTGATCATTTGTGTTTTTTGAATAGATTTTAAGTGAGACAGGATTACTATTTGCAAGTAGTAGATTAATTTACAAAATCATACAAACACAAATAAAACTGAACACAAGTTAAATAAATATAAATCTTACATGAATTTATGGAAAAGTCAATTAAAAGATTAGTATTTTGTTTTAACAATAAAAATCCCTGAGACAAGCTATGAAAATGTTTTGTTATTTTTGATATTAAAGGCTTAAGAATTCGAAAGAAGATATTATACAATTTTTATAAAACTTAATGATAATCATTATTTATTTTTTTGGAAAATATTTGGATTTTACTGTTGATTTTCAGTGATTTATCTAAGATTTTCATTATTGAAATTCTTAAAATCTCATCACAATGACAAGACAATGATAATATAAGTCATAAATTGTTATTTTTATCACCAAAAAAAACCTTTGCAAATTCTTCTGTATTTGTTTTTCAAAATCTTCACATTCCTTTGAGTTCCAAATCGTTTGGTTTATGTTGATGAGTGCAAAATTAAATCTAATTAAATTATAAATTTTTAAATAAATCTTAAATAAATTTTTATTAAAATTATTGTTACTAAATTTTTATAACCAATTCAATATAAAAATTTAACCCATAAAATCACAGTTTTTAATATAAATCCTTTTTATGCAAAATTTCGCGGTTTCAAATAATTTTCGAATTCATAATTTTTTTTTTAATTCAAAAAAGCCGTAAATTTCAAGTTTTAGCGCTATAATCACAACTTCGACGTGTTAGTATTTGTGTTTGTGTAAGTGTGGCATTACAATTTAATATAAGCATTGTTATTAGCAATGAGTTTATTTGCCAAGTTTCAGCTCGATTGCATGATTTGCGTGCTACATTCATTCAACACCAGCGAAGTTAATATAAAGGATTTAAAAATTTACCAAAATGCCTCAGAAAAGTTTGGAAATCTTTGTTTAAAAAAAACAAATTCTGAATGAAACTATTTTTGTAATAAAATTAATAAAGTTTATTGTTAATCACTTTTGGTTGTAATTTATAGGAAATTGATTGACAACAGTGGAGAAATAGAACGTTATATAATTCGCGGTAAATAAATGCAAATAAGAGAAATTTAAATGCACAAAGTTCCAATGTAAATTAATTAAAATTCGATAAATTGAATTAATGCTCGAAAAACAAATTTAAATGCAAAAATAAATTCAAAATTCAAAAACTCAAAAAATCAATTTTTTTCGAGTAAGTGGAAAGTATGAGCAGATAGCAAACGAACAGTTAAAGATGAATATAATAATTTTAAATCAATGTAGGTTCCAGAAGATGCAATTGTGTAAATAAATAGTAATTAGTTAATTAATTAAAATATTTGTTAAGGACATTAATTGTTTTAGTTGGAAAACAAAATCACCGAATTAACAGATGTAATAGCGTCCTACAAAACTGCCAAAATAAATAGTCAATTCGAAGACGTGAATTGTCAGATTACAATTTAATTCTGATTAATGTTAATCACAGCATATATAAAAGGAAATCTAATTCAACTAAATTTGAAATTGTGAAAAATTTTTGGAAAAAATTAAATTAGATATTGCTTTTTAGATTTGTAAATATTTTCGTATACAAAATATAGTTTATGGGGAACTTCCATCAGATCTCCTATTCTCAGTGTCATACTATATTATTTGAAAGAGGAAATTATCAAATCAAAAGGTATTGCTCATTGTAAATTGAATGAATAAATTTGAATTGTTGTTTTATTGAAAATAAAAAATTAATTATGTTGCGTCTTGTTTCCTATAATAAAACGTGGAGTTAGATTATCATCATATTCTTACCAAAAGTGTTTATAAATAAATATAATTGCTAAAATTTTATTTAGCACAGTTTCTTGAATTACATTATTTTAAATATAGATTATTAAAAAAAAATAATTAAAACAAAAATAAGATGATAAATTCAATTAGGTAAATATCCCACAAAACACTAATCATAATTTCAAGCAAACTTTGGGATTGCCTGTCACATATATCGACTGTCAATAATTATGTGCAACCAAGATATATATTACAGTAGCGGTTCCAAACTTTTCTAGTCCTGTGACCCCTTGGTAACATTTGCAAAGTAGCGGCGACCCCAAAATTAATCGGACCGGTCCACCCTCACTGCATTTTTGAAGCCAATAGAATATGATTTCATTTTACATCACTAAGTACGTAATTTCGTAATGAGTTGAATTTACAAGAATTGAAATAGCTAAAATTATTAAATTATATATGCTGGTGACATATATCGAATAAATCATACTATTGTACGTCGCTACAGTGTAGTCAGAATATTAGTAGTATAGCTTAAATTAAAACGATTGTAAGAAACCACAAAACCGTCTTTTAATCACATTAGAATCTAGTAACTTGTAAATTAGAAATTGTAATATTCTACACTAAACGCGTCTATTTATTTAAAAATTAATTTTCAGAAGGTAATAGGTGACCCTTGTCGAAGTCGCGACTCACAGGTCGGGAAGCTTTGTATTACACATTTTTAGTAATTTAAAAGTTATATTTTTCTTTAAATTCATTTTTTTAAAAATTATTTTTAAAGTTTTCAAAATTTATTTTAATTTTTTAATGTTAATAATATATTTAATTTCTTTCAGTAGTGATTTCTCTAAGAATTGTAGTAATTTCTTTCCCTTTTCGTGACTTCGATCAATCTTTTTTTTATTAATTTCTGAAGACCAAAAATATTAAACTTAAAATTTATTAATTCCAATTATAATATGTGTTCACATTACATTCACGTTGACTCGGTCTGTTTTTGGCCATATTCTGTAATATTTGATGATCAATTATTTTTAATAATTAAGCAGAGATCTAGATATGTTACATAATCAAATCCCGTAGGAGAAGCATTTACATATATATCCCATTCCAGAATTTGCGTTGAGAAATTGATTCCTACACGACTATTTAAAGTTTAAATTTTAAACGAACAGTTTATTTATTTTCCCCTCTTTTAGATGTCGCTTAAAATAGCAGTGACATTAAATCCAAAAATGTGCCAGCGATCAGTTACGATCAAGCGCATTCATAGATTGAACGGATCAACTAAACCTATACAGAACACATCAGATCATCAAAGAAATCAATAAGCACATAAAATAAGATTCAATATCGGATTACATGTAAAAAAGAATTCTACCAATAAAAACTTGCTGCACATTTGTTTCTCACCATTCTAAATGATGATATCACATATCAAATAATATTTCCCAAATGTCTAACATCATGAATTTCACAGGAAATTTCTCCCTCAGAATCCCCTTTCTATTTATTGTCAATAAAAATATCGAAAAATCTAAACTGACCAATCTGCCCATCGATTCAAACAAATACATTTGGATTTTGCACATCTTTCTTGTCGTTTCGATTTTCATTCTCTTGATATTCTCTTTCATTGATTATCGTCGGAAAACGAAACGGAAAATCTCGGCAAAATTGCACCGGCTGACGAAAACTCGAGGTAAAATGGCGATTTTCCAGGAACAATTACGAAGTGGAAATTCGATCATTTACAACCAATTCATATTTTCCATGTATGAAGATTGTCCACAAGATAATCTCAACCCGATGGAGCAGAGTTCAAATTGAAATACTTTAATATTAATCAAAAATATTTTTTGTGACATTTTCCATACATTATTTGATGAAGTATTTTGATTTCTTTGCGATTTAATAATGTTTGAAGTAGGACAGGACATATCTAAGTCACCTTGTTCACTCAACCAAAACTATTTTAAAATCTTATTCCTTAGATTGAAATCCAAAAATCTTACTTAAATCATTCATCCGATAATAAAAACAACACCATAAAATGGGTGAACTTAGCGGAGCATTCGTATCAAGCAAAAGAATAGCAAAGATAAATGGCCAAATATGCAACACTTTTCAAGACAATAGATCAACTCTAGATCAATGATACTCAACCTTTTTTTCCTTCGGACCACATACATAGATTTGTAAAGTTACGCGGGCCCAACCCTATACTGATATGTCGAAAAAAATCATGAAACCCATCCTATTTTTAGAAAACATTTTTTGAGATTTTAAAAATTATAAACTAAAACAGAATAATAATAGTACGTATCGCTTATCAGCATACTGTTCGTCAAAATTGACAATAGTGAAAAAAGTGAAACTCAAAAGTAACATGTATCCAAGCGTTTATGTCAAAATTAGTGTGATTTTTGATATTGAGATAAGTTTTCAACAATTTTAGACAAATCGGGTTTATAATTGCTGCATGATACCTTCAATATGTTATCAAGGTGAGAATCAGTAAGTCGATTCCTGTATAGGTTTTTTGCATAATTCAGTTTAGAATACGATGATTCACAAAGATATGTTGATGCAAAACAATGTAAGGAACAGAAAGTCACAGTCTTGTACAGTCTTGTATTTTTCAGGAACTAATTTCCAAAAATCGATGTACTCCTTTCCTTCTCTTTTCCTTCTTCAAAAATAGCTTTCAGATTAGTATCGTTCTTAAATTCGACACATTCAAAAAAATCTTTGCATAATCAAATCCCAGTGCAGCTAAATGTGTTATAGTTGCGATCTCTAGGTGCCAGGGATTTTCTATAAATAACAAATAATTCTTGACACAACGCAAGTCCTAAAATCTTCTCTTAAATTCCTTAACTAATGCAGCTAAATAATTTAAAAATATCGTATAGTTTTCTTCAGAAACATATGTACCATCTTGTTTAGCTTTTGTTACAGTTGGAAAGTTATACAATACTTGATTCTCTATTTCGTCGTGTTTAATCTCTCTTCAAAAGCAAATACTTTATTCGCCATTTGCAAAATGATTTTATTTTTGCCCTGTAAGCTTAAAGAAAAGCTAAAAGACACAACCATCCTTCATTATTAAGTTTGTTGTAAATTTTATTATTTTGCTATAAAAACAAAAAATAATTTTATGCCTCAAAAAATAAAACCATTCCAGAACTTTCCCCAGGCCTGGTCATCTCACTGAAATATATGATAGAACGTCACTTTTAGTTACTGTTCAGATTTCCTAAATCACTGTAATTCAGTCCTTGTGCTCTAATATAATTTTCTATACTTATAGCAGTCTTCATTATGGCGTCTATTTCAACAATGGGGATACGTGCTGCTAAGTTCCCTTGGTGTATGATACAGTGAAAAGATAAGAGATTTGTTAAATTATATTTCTTTCTCAATATAGTAACAAATCCTTTTTCGGATCCGATCATTAAAGGACATCCATCCGTGCATACACAAACCAATTTTGTTAATATCAATATCATTGTTTTCTAGAAATGTAATAATACTATAGAGATAGTCTGTGCCTTTGGTTTGATTTTTCATGGGAAGAAATTTCAAAAAATCTTCATGAATTGAATTTTGTCCGGTACAATATTTAACAAAAACAGAAATGTAATGTATTTCAAACAAACAACATGCAAATTTACAAACACCAAATCATTTACTTGGGAAAAAAATTATTTTTATTAATACTTTTTTGAAGAAGCAAAAGTAAACTTTGAATATTATCTTTGAATATTTATCTTGCAACCACAATTTCGTGGTTCTGTTGAATCTCCATTAATCTATCTGTTATTTTGTTTTTATATCTAATATATTCACAATACACATCTGTAAAAAAACATTTTTGACAATTATTAAAACAAACAAATAGAACGAGCAATATTAAAACATTTCATTCGCGAGGGGGAGAGCACTAATATTTCGAATTTTGAAATCCTTTAACTTTATAAAATAAATTACTTTTCTCAAAAACGCGATTATAAAATGAAATTACTCACAAGTTAAAAGTAGAATATATTAGAAATATTTTTTTAGAAAAAATAAATCAAAAATTATTCAAAAATTACCAAAAATCCCACAGGAAAATCATATTTAAATGAAAATGAACAATTAAAAATCCTAGAGTATTTAATTTAATTTAATTAAATTTATTTTCAAATTAAAAACATTTCAATTTTCATCATAAACTCTTAATAATTTTCTTTTTCTCGTTTAAAAATTGAATTGGAAAATTATATATATTTATTTAATTTTTTTTCAACTTTAATCTCTGATTTAAATTTTTAATTAATTTTTTTCTGTAGGAAAAATAAATCAATACAAATTTTGATGTTAATTCGGAGAAAAAAACGAAAAATTCTTTCTTTCAATTCAAGTTCAGAATTACTCATTATCTGCATTGTTAGATTTCTCCCAGCCCTGATTGAGACCGAGCACGAAGCCTGAATTTTTCAGATAGTTCATTGTATAGAAGTTTTCATTTTTTTGTTTTAATTAATTATTAACATCCAAACGATAGACGATAAAAAATCATCAATTATTCCCAGTCAAAAATTAGCTGGCGTATTAAATTTGGTACCATCTGTAATGGATAACCGAAATCATTTGTTTGTTTATCATTACTGAATTTTGAGGTTAATTTTGGCAGTTTTGTTTCAACTGGTTTCAATGCTCAATTGGAAATTTTCCATTTTTTTTATTAATTTCCCGGCTTCAATTCCTACTGCCAATAGAATAGAATTAATTAATTAAAATTATGGATTTCATTAAAACAAAATAAAAGAAAATATATTTCCTGGCTAATTTTTAAAATCAAAATTCAATAAATTTTTCTTTTCCATTTGCAAAATAACTAAAAATTAATTTGTATATTTTTTGGAAAAAGTTTGATAATTCAAGATTTTGTTTAAATAATGAAGAATAAATGAATAAAATTCTTTCAAAATTTGTATTTAGATTTTATTTAGTTTAATAGCATTTTTAAGATTCTTTCATTAAATAACTTTTAATCGTTTTAAGTTTCATAATTTCATAAACTCTATTTTTAATTGCTAATCCAATGAGCTTTTTTATTGTCAATAATTGCAAGAATAAGCAAAGAGCTTACATAGAACATAATTTAAACAAAAAGAATATTTTAATGTAAAATAGCTTAAAGATGTGTAAGTGATTTTAAATGGAAAGTGTCTTTTAAACATATACTCTTGCAGGATGGCGCGCATTTTCCTATATCTTTAAATAAAAAATGCAATATTCTTTATACAGAGTCCACAAATAAAATAAATGCTATTATATTCATTATTTCACTGAACTACAACGCAATTTAGAATGATGAAATTATAGAAGTATATAAATACAGATAATAAATAATTAATACATTATATACAATAATATGTTGAGCGTGCTATGACTAATAAAAATAAGTTAATTGATCAACACATTTGCAATTTAGTCTTCACCATACTGATTATGTCTGCAAAAAATGACACCACTGTTTAAAAGTTCTCAGTGCTTATTACAATACTTTCGAGTAATTTCCTTATTCAAATAATCTCGGATTCACTATAATTTCAATATCTTTATATTATTAGTACGATTGCTTTCTTTACTTACGGTTCTATATTCAGTTTTCTTTCATTTACAATAGAAACTATACAACTTCAAAATTACTTTCAATCAGTAAGTTTGCCAACTTAATACCCATTATTTTATAGTCTCACTTATCTGTGTTTTCGGATTACATTTCTTAGCAATAACGCAGTGTCTTCAGTACCATGCACATAGAGGTAATTTACACTAAAATTGTTGTTCTTACTAATCTTTTGAAAGTTAAGGATTTTTCTCAAAATGATAAATCAAACGATAAAAACCTCTTTTTAAGAGGCTTTCAGAATTTCAAAGACTTTTTTTGTTAATTTTCTTTTCCAAAACTGACAAATCCTTCGAAAATACATTTATTTTTGTAATTCATTTTGTAAATTTGCAATAATTAACTAGTGCCTGAATTTCTTTTCTTTTAAATTAATTAATTTCTTATATTTTCCTCTTTCTTAGCTTTCTAGTGATAATAATTCTGGCTATCGTACATAGTGCACTTACTAAGTTAATTAAATTATTTTCATAATATTTTTAATTAAAAAAAAGATTATTATTATTATTATTATTCTTATTATTATTATTATTAATAAGAATAATTTAAAATTTGAATCTGAATTAAAAAAATAAATAAATCACGAATATAACCATAATGATGTCTGGAGCTAGAAATGAAAATAATACAAATACAGCTACAACATATTAGACATCATAAATGATATAAATCATTTTTAAAATATAAAAAAAATAATTTAAATATCTTAAAATGAAATGATTATCATTATCAGTCATGTTATCCTAATCAATTTCAATATTATTTGCAGAAAGCAATAATGATGTAATTACTATGATTTAATGAATCAATTAACTAATCTCAATAAATTTATTATTGATTGAATATTAAATGTAAGGATTGTGAATTAATCACTAAATCCTCACACAACTTGAAAATTATTTAAATTTGGTGTTCCTTTATAGTTTTTTATGCTCAATATTATTACAGAAATCCTTCCACTCGCTATGTTTCCAAATTCACGCGCAGTGATGACGGAAAGTCTCCAATGTATCCAGTATTACATCAATTAAATGTAATTTTATACACTTACTTAAAAACTAAATCTATTGTAGTCTGAAATTTTTCCAAAACATATTTACATATCTTGAAAATTTCGAAATTATTTTGAACTTATTAGAATACCCTAGAGATTTCAACACTGGGAATTTAGA